>JAPDSC010108568.1:161957-191268 GCA_026290005.1 Latrodectus geometricus
TATATATATATAAGTAATGTAAAGCAAACAATCTTGATCTTCATAAATTTGATTCTTTAATTTTCTTTTTTTAGTGGAAGAATTGTTTTAGTTTGCTACGAGATGTTTTTGCACTAAATTAGCTGCATTATTTTGTATTTCCTCTTTCAATAGGTAGCAACAAATTAGTTCTTTAAATGTCATTTTATTGGATGATACATTAGTAATGACAAACTTTATTGACTGCATTTTTCTCACAAACAGTGATCAAGCTTATTTTAGGGTCCCTTTCAACCGTCTTGGATTTGTTTTTGAAAGACTAGTACATTTCTTTAGATTTTTTTTTTTTTTTTTTTTTTTATGTCCAGAAAAATTTATTGCAGTAGTATTGCTGAGATATCCTTTGATTTATTACATTATTAACTAAAAGAAATTATTCATACTAATACAAATTATTACGTTTAATTTCAGACTACTTCTATTGAAAAAATTGAGTTTTTAAAAAATTTAATGTTTTCGGTATCTGATGTTTCTTATTTTTAAGAAATGTTAAAAGATCTTTTTAATATAAATTGCCTCTCAAATATACAAGAAATTATATTCACATGTTTGAAAATAAAACATCTAATTCTTTCAACTTAATTATATTGGCTATAAATAATATCACTAAATAGAAAAAAAAAATTATTTTGTCTTTGGAGAGATTATTAAATGTACAAAAATTATTTGTATTGCAATTTTTATAACTGTGCACATTGCTGAGTAGCTTTTTTATTAAATCAAAAAGTGAAGTTCTAAATTCCCTTCCATTTGTTTAAATTTATATATTTAAAATGTTAAACTTTCTTGTAAAAAATTTTTTCAATCTATTCCAATGTTACAAAATATTCTTGCAATGCTTCTAAATATATTGATATTATTGTTTTAAAAAATAACATTATTGGAGCTAATAATTTTTAGAATTGAGTTTGTATATATTTATTATTCTATGTCAAGTTAAATGTAGCATATAATAATGAATCTGTACTCAAAATTGTGTTTGCTGATGTATTAAATTACATAGTTGTTATTCGAAATAAATCAAATTATTTTACTACTACATTAAAATATGTAAGTATCCACTAATAAAATAAATAAGCACTGAAATTATCTCATATAAGCAAATATTTATGCATAATATTTTAATGTATTAAATGTGCCATGTTGTTGCTTAAAACCAAAACAACTTAAGGCAAGTGATAATAGCACAAACATTTTTTTAATTCTAAATTTTTATTTTAAATTTAATTTATAATTATTTCAAGAAGTAACTGGATAGTAAGTATACAGTTAATTTTATAGTAAAAGTAACAGTTTTAAAAAAATTCTAGAATTTATTTTTTTATAAACAGTAGAAAAGTTTAATAAAAATCATAAAAGAGTGTTAATATAAAAAAGGTGCTGAAATTGTGAATTCTAATATTTATATGCTTATACAATAAAACTGCAATATTTTTCAAATTTAATTTGGCATAAAATTATTTATTCTTAATTCTATTTAAGAATGTGCTGAAACTATATTTCCATGTAATGTAATTAAATTATATAACTAAATATATTTTCTTGAATTACCAACAGTAATTAGGGAGGTTTAAAACTATTTTATATTAATTAAAATGCAAGAAAAGTAAACTTTTACTTGATTATGATATAAGTGAGAATTTGTTAATATGACAATAAATAGACATCAAAAAAGATTTCTTGTAAAGAAAAACTTTAATTTATAGCAGATGAAATTTTTTAATTAATAATATTGCCAGATTTATAAACCTAATGTCAAATAATTTTCTTTTAAAATTTTTTATGGAAAATGAGACACTTCGCTTGCTTTCTGCGTTTAAAAAAAATTAATTTAAATCGTCTTTGTCGATTTAAACTAACCATAAAGTGAATGTTTTGTCTTATTTTTATTTTGCATTTTCGTCTGTTCTATTTTCAAGATACTAATGGCTTCGGTCAATGGAAGATAGCTTCTCAAATTGATGTTTTGATCTTTACTTATGGACACAGTCTATTAACAAAATGAACTTCCAACAATTATTTTAATTTCGACTTTCAAAGAGTTCAAGCCACAAAAATCCACTCGATGTTATGTTTCTCTCGTACTTGGAACAATCAATATTTTATTCACAAAATGCTCTTCAAAGTCTTTTTGAATTCAAATCGAACGAATCACCAGGCGAAAATAAAGCAATGTTTTCAAAACTATTCTGCTATGGTTAAACGACTTGTGTCAACATGCGCATTGCTGGAATTCATTGGAAATCGCTTGAAATCATGGTTATCTCTGTATTGTAAACAACGATACATTTTTCCAATTTATTAACATGATTATAACATAACATTAAATTTACAGTTTCAAAATTACGTCCATGACTAAAATGGAGTCAAATACACACAAATTGGAATTTTTTTTAAATAAAAAATAGTTAAATAGGTTAAGACGATAAATTCATTATTTGGTGTAGAAAGTATAATTGAAACTAAGTTTAATTTTTTATATAACATTTATTAAAAGAAAATTAGTGATAAGATATACTTTCCAGTACTTTTTTGTAAATAAGATCATAATAATCTTTTGCTGTGTGACATGTTAATTTTAAAGCTAAATCATATACATTAAATATTAGTTAGAGAATAAAAGTTTATTAAAGGAGCAAAAAATGTTTTCTCTTTATAACAAATTTCAAATATTTACTCTAAATTATAAAATTTGTTTTAAAAATAAATCTGAAAGTGTATTAAAAAATCAGATAATCAAACCTATATCAATCAATAGTGCAAAAAATGACGCTATCATACAAAGTTTGATTATAAAATATTTCAGAGATAACCATCACATACAGTATAGTCCCAAAACAAATTGATAAATTTCGGCCAAATGCCCAATGGATATTCTTCCAACATTTCTTTAGTTCACAGATTCAAAAATGGCATAGGATATATTTTGTTAAAATTATTTTAAATATATTAATAAATGGTTACATGTTTTTGTTAATTATTTGATGCTTATAATTTGTTATATTACATAAATATAAATTAATATATATTTATGTACTATAACAAAATAGTTCAATATGAATCTGTACAAAATTAAAAATAATTAAGAATTTCATTGGAAATTATTTAAAAATTATACATATTATAGTGTAAAATAACTCTTTCTCTCTCTGTTCAATCCAAATGGTAAATCTTTTAATTGTTATTGCTAGTTAAGAAATAGTTTGAACTATATTTTAATAATGTTCAAGAAATATGTGTGTGTGAATTCTAAAATCCATAGAAATTCCTAAGGATAAAGATTCTTAATTCTGATATTATATTTAAATTAATTTTATAATAAAATTATTTTGATTCGTAACTTTTCTTATAAAATTTAGAAATTAGTTTGGAAACATCTATCCATTAAAAACAAGAAATTTAGAAAAACTTACATAAAATTTATTTTATAAAGTGATATATTTTTAAAGCAAATAATTATCAATTAAAAATGGATAATATGTGAATTTAAATAATTTTCCATAAATTTTGTAAAAATTTTTGATTACTTATTCTAAATTATATATAAGAAAAATTATACTTAAAATAAGAATTAAAAAAAATCGGGAATTTTCATTTAAATAAATATTTCCATTCAAAGAGAAAAGATACAACGAGCAAGCGATAAAAGTATCGCAAGTCACAAACGGGAGACATTTGTAGCTCAAGTGACGCTTACGCGTTTGCTATAAATGCTGCATCAATGTGCGTGCGCAGCTCAGGGAGAACCCGCTTTTACGTCGTGTTGCCTGTCTGTTGTCGCCTCAATGTGCGGCCTACCTAATAATCAAAAGTTGCTGTAGATACTCAGTTTTCGGAACTTTAGGAAAAATTCTGCTAGAAGCCGCAGGGTAGTGCTGTATACGAAATCAGAACTAGTACACTGGAGATCAGGCTTGAATCCTTACTGTAATCCAAGGAGGATGAATGGTAGGACTTAAGTCCATTTATGGTTCTGGTAACACTTCAGTGCTTGTTCAATGCACGATGTACACGTTCAACTAGACCATTGCTTTCAGGGTGGTATGGTGATGTTCTGGTTTTTCCTATTACCAGAAAACTTGCGATATTTTGACGACATTTTGTTTGCTGACGCAGTTAAAATATAGTCAAAAATTGAGACCTACTAATATTTCATGGATGTACCTCTGAGATGTGTCTGATCTGCATTTCGACGACCAAAAGTCATTGGGACTAATGCAAAAAGTCCAAAAGGTGTTGAAACTGCTGTTTTTGGGATCTGGTCGTATGCACTAGCTGAGTCCAGAATAGAAAAGACGGTTTTTCAATGAAACATTTGATTGCAATCTTGGATATGCGGTCAGAGAGTGACCGAATTAAGACAGCGATAATCCTGACAAGCTCACCTCTCCAGATGCTTTTTTACAATTGGGAGAGGACTATCTTATGGGTTTTAGAGGGTTGAGTAATGTCTTGTGACATAAGGTATTCGTACTCCTGCTGAGCAGCTTGAAGGATATCGGGAGAAAGGCGGCAGGGTTTCGAGAAGACAGGAGGACCTTTTGTTTCAATATGGGGAGGGTGAAAAGTATTAGCAGAAGCTTTGCTATTTATTACTTTAGATAAATTCGTAAGAGCCTGGTACTGAGAAAGAATTTTTTTAAATTGCTAATAACCAAATATGTTAATATTTATAGGGTGATAATGTGGGATCGTTCCACGAGTTGACAATTTTGTCGCAGCATCAATAAGTATCATAATATATTTTTCACGTCTACTAGGAGTTAATCTCCTTGTAATTTAAATTTAAAGTGATTAATTTAGTATCGAAAATTGGTATTTTTGTCCCATTGGCAGCAAAAAGAAGATTCTCTAACTGTTTCTCCAGGATGGGTGTTGATCGCCAACTACAATGCAATGTATGAATATTGGAAGCTCGCTTTTAGAGTGTAATTCGATCAAACGGTTTTTGAGGACATCATATTGACCAAATTCTGGAGAATTCAAAATCAAATCACTCAACGAGTTCAGAAATGCTGACACTGCATGATTAAATTTGGTCTAATCTACTGAGATACCCGCTAAGCCTAATTGGGCTTCAGTTTGCTTAAACCATAATGTGGGATTCGACTTCCAAAAAGGGAATGGTTTTATTGCTACACGTGAAATATGTACACTATTTTGGTAGATTGGGACATATTTTTATTTAAAGTAATACCTAAAAGATAGAAAATATGATATAATGGAAATTATTAGGTGAGGAGAAATTTTAAATAATAAAATAACGAAAAAATATTACTTTCTTAAATGATCAATTACCGCTGAAGTACTTATGACAGAGGTAGGAAAAAATGAGAAAAATTATATGAAATAGGCTTGCCTTATTTTCAGTATGCGCGAAGAGAAAATTTTAAAAAAAATTATATTCCTCATTTTAGCAACAAGATAGCCCACGTTCAGAATCGTGGCGTTTACAATCGTGATTCACAGAACTTTGAAGGTGAAGCACATAGTCGTAAAAAATTTCTTCTAGGCACCAAAAAGTATTTACAATAATAAATATGAGTAGATACTAGTAAAACCCACGTTCGTGGAATAAAAAACATTTAGCAACACTAGATGGTCTGATTAACTTGAATTTAACGTCAAAGTTTCGACGGTCAGCAGAGGCAACGTGTTTTACACGATGTCACCAATTATAGTTACCGAATTAGAATTAATTCAAATGGTTTCTATACATTTACATTACTGATCAATTATGCAACATAAGTTTAACAAATCATTTAATTTTGAAGACACGTGATTATATAAATAAAGTTAGCAAGATTAGATCAGTGTGCAATGTGCACGCGAGCGAGAATCCAACTGGTTCCTTGCTACCAATCCTAATTTACAGTCTGGGAGAATGTTCGAATCGGCGAGCAGGTGTTGTCATCTGTGGTTAGTAATGAGAGTTTGCCACACAGTTTACACACGTCTAAGCAAATTTTCTATCGGTTTTGGGTTGGCGGCCATTAGAATTCACTTCCAAATGTTCCTTACGGTTAGTGTTACAAATTGGTTTCTCAAATTACTTGCAGATAACATTGACCTCACAAGTTAGCAAATCTGATATAAAAAATATTTGGCTAACGCAAGGTTGATTCATTTCTTGAAATCTGGCTCGCCAGTCAAATATACTGCAACTAACTGAATAAAATAAATTTGAAGGAAAACTGTCTAAATTGGTCAACCGAAGACAACAATTTTTACTTTATTGCATGATAATGATAGACTGAGCATGGCATAAAACAATTTTACTTGGAACTTCATCTTACTCGATGTAGCCCTCACTGATATCTGCTTCCACAATTCAAACTATTTTTTAATACAACGGTACGTGACAATGCAGACGAGCTTCGGACTGTACCTTAAGGTTAACTGGTTTAGAATACTCTTGTATCACTAAATGCCCCGTAATTTTGAGCGCCTTTCAGGGGACAAGGTCGAAATCTGAGCTGGTATCCTAATCCACCCCACCCTAGTGAAAAGACCAGACGTCACAGATAACCCGGTTGATGAAATATGTGCTCACCCTTCTAATCACTGCCCACGATAAAAGAGTTATATATACTCACAATAAATGAGTTATATATACTCACAATAAATGAGTTTTATATACTCACAATAAATGAGTTTTATATACTCACAATAAATGAGTTATATATACTGATCTTAAAGGATTCTACTGAGCCGCTGGAGCTCCTACTTTTTAAGAGGAAAACAATTTAACTTCAATGTTTCAGTGAAACTGGCCATTCCAAGAATTCATTTACTTTCGTCTAGTAAGGTTTTATATCATGGGCCTGGTTCCAGACTGGTCTAAAGCTTAAATGGGAAAATATTAGTTTGGGGAAAAAGAAATCCATTATTTTTACGTAAACTTTATGTAACTTCTTTTGGATTCGCTTTGTAAAAAGGTTTAAAACAGTTTTCATGTAGATTTTTAGGTCTTGCGCGTTACTACTGATGACTTGCGGTCAACTTCGACCATTTTTAATATTTTACAGACATTTTAGACGATGCTGTATCCACATGCGAGGTGCATCTCTAACATCAAAAATACCCGAACGGAATCGACGAAACAAAAATTGTACGTAACTGGTTGTTACAGTCTTATATAGGATGATAAACACCTTTCACAATTTTAGCCACCCGGCTATCTTTTTCACCGTTACAAGAGAAAAACGAAAAATGTATCGAATTTTCTGTTTGTTGTCTTCCATTTTTAAAACCTTGTACTCGTAACTGAATTAATCAAACAAAAAACCGCAAGAGGATATTTTAGTGTCAAATGTCAGCTTTCCAACGAGCATAAATCTGAAATTGTTTGATATATACCTCACGAGACATCGATCACTACAGACGTCTACCGAAAAAATAATGGATTACTTTTTCCCCAAACTAATATATGAACAATGTAAATGTATACTTAGAAAAATAAAATAACTCCATAATTTGTAAATCATCAACCCTATTTTTTTATTTTTATTTACTTATTTTTTGTCTCTTTGATGACCTGATATATTTTCATTATTTTGGGAACGAATAAAAGCAAAAAAAAAAATAATATATCTTTGATGACAGTTCATTAAAAAAAATTTAGTCATTATTTATGTGATTACCTTTATCAATCAATATATTTGACTTTTTGTATTCAATGTATTTTATATAGTTTTGTTTTACAAAATGCTCACAAATAATAATACTTTACGAAAACATTTTTTTTTAAACATTTTACGGGGAAAAGTTTATCATTTTAATATTACAACTTTAATGTAAATTTTGACTCTTTTAGAATAATGTATATATATTGCAGTTTTTTAATTTTCTAATCATTTTAATCTTAAATAAATTATAATAAATGTGAATGAATGCTAAGAAGAATTCAGAATTTTAAGGTTAAAAATCTCTTCACACTTTTAATATAAGTATTTTTAATATAATGCATTTGACAAATTGTATTTCGGAAATATTTCATGTTAGCTTCAAATAAAATTTACTTATCGCACTTTATTTTATTATAGATGGTCTTGTAAAGTCTTAATAGTATTCCATCTGAAATTTTTAAGCAAGGAAGTCCTGAGCTATAACTGAGGTATTGCATATGATTATCTTAGTCTGTCTGGGAAGATGAAGCGTTTCCTTTGGGCTGAATTCGTGGCATTTTATGTCTGATTCATGAAGAAGGAGATCCCACAATCTGTTTAAATTTTTGCGCCATTAGCTTCTTGAATATTATAAAGTTTTCTCATATATTTACAAAGTTTCTCTTGTTGAAAGCAGGTGGTGAATTGCAATGTGGTTTCAGGAGGGGGGAATCTACCTAGGAACATATCCTCGAATAACAGGGCTAATTTTGATTGGATATGCATTACTTATTCATTGATTTTAGAGCAGCCTATTATCGCATTGATCGAGGAATGCTCTTAAAAGCTGGATGACCTGAATGTCCCATATAATTTAGTCAGACTCATATAATTAACATTAATCCAAACTTTCCTTGCTTCTTTTCAATTTAGCCTTAGCGTGAAGTAATGATTCTGTTATTAATACCAAAGAAACACTTTACTAAGTCAGTTCGGAGCCTTTCTTATGCTGATGATATCGCTTTGATTCTTCGAACTTAAAGGTATTATTAAAGGCATTCACTTATATCGTGAGATCAGAAGTTAAAATGCGCCTTTGTATTATAAAGAGAGCAAAACCGAACATGTACCAGTGACTAAGACAATTGTCAATCTAAAATTTTTGTAAATTGAATATTACAAATTTGAATTTCTTGAGAATTTTACATACTTTGGCTCAAATGCGAATAATCAAGGTAAATTGGATATTGAGATCAAACGACGTGTAGTTGCAGCTAACCAATGTTTTAATGAATTAAGAAGCCCTCATTATTTAAAATCAGTAAAAAAAATCTTTTATAAACTACTTTGACAACTAAATCCCATGGGGAAGATTCCGTTATTTGACATTAGTGAGGTCACAAGAAAATCGGCTCGTAATCTTTGAAAAAAAGAGTGAAGATTATGGATACTGCAAATGCTAATGATACAAAAGTGAGTTATGTGGGATATGCAGGGAGTCTGATGTAATTAAATATATTAGAACAAATTTTTTACAATAAATTAACTGTGTTAGAGTTAATTGTGTAAAATTTGTTGGCCACATCTGCCGAATGAATCCATACACCATGACCTTCATCAGAATCTTCAAGTGCAAACCAATGGAAATCAGAATTTTTGGGGAAGTTCCAGATTAAGATAAGGAAATTGTTGATGGATTTTAAGATCCTATGAGTCTCCAACTTACGTGCAAAGAGGAGAACGGAGTGATAAGAGCTATTGAGGAAGCTTTGCCCATAATGGGTTGTCGTATCAATAGAAGAAAGTTTTGTAAGAAGTAACAATACATAAAAAAAAAAAATAAATGAAATAAATCCGTATCTTTAATGATGACTCATTAATGATTTAAGATTTTTAGCGAAGTTGGTTTAAGAAAGTTTTACTGATCTAATAAATAAAATATTACAAGGAAGAATATCAAAGCTATAAAATGAATTTAAAATGCTATTTGTTCATTAGAAAGAACAAATGTCATTTTCCATAACGATTATCGTAATTGCTTTGCAATTATATAACTCATATTTCTTTAACTTAAATTTTTAAAATTATTATTATATTTGAGTATATTATTTATATAATATATTCAAATATAATAATAATTTTAAAATATTATTTATGCCGGCCGATGGCTGAGTGGTTAGCATTCCTGATAACTAAGCTGTTGTATCCCGGGTTCAAATTCTGGTTCAGGCACGGACGTTTTCCTTTTCTGTGTTTCTTTATCCTTTCTCTTGAGTTGATGTATGAATGTCACCCGTCCTATAAACGGGTTTGTAGTGGTGTGACGTGGATAATGTTACTCGCCTCCGTGACTTTGTTCACAGGTGCCCACTGGGTGACGCTAAATAAGTAGGAATTTCTGGCCTTATTGTGGCAAAAGATCAATCACCCAGTTCCTGGCATTAGATAAAAATATGTATATTATTTAATTTCTATTGAATTTTGCCAGTAACTATAAATTGCATCATTTTAAGCATGGTTTTATTCTTTAAAGTGAATAATCCTGCCACAATCTTTTATTTGTTAGTAGTGTTAGTTAGTAAAAAATGTTTTCACCAAAGATTCACCAAAGTTTTTCAGTCTATTGCAAGGAGAATTGAAGATTTGAACGAGCATATAGGTACAACGCTTCGTGAACGCTTTGCAAAATTCGAATACTGTTCTTTGGCACTTGATGAAAGTTGTGATATTAGCTATACAGCACAAATGGCTATATTTTTACGTGGTATTGACAGCAAATTTAATATTATCAAAGAATTGCATTTATACTGATTCTATTGCAAGAGATTGCAACCGGTAAAGACCTGTATGATGAACTAAAGTCTGTGTTGGAAATATTTTTCAATTTTATTAGAAAAGATTATTGGTACATCGACCGATGGAGCTTGAGCATTGTCAAGCATGGAGGAAGGAATATCGGGAAGGCTATTTCAAGACATTAAGTAGGTCACAGGAATGGAAATATTTGTTAACCATTGCATAATTCACCAGGAAAATTTGTGTGCGAAAAGATTAAGTTTGCCACATGTCACAGTACCAATAATTAAACTAATCAATTTTATAAAGCTGCGCGAGTTAAATCACCGTAAATTTAAGGAATTCCTAAAATAATTAGAAACTGAATATGGTGAAGTGGTTTTTAACACTGAAGTACGTTGCTTAGTATAGATGCAATGTTAAAAAGAGTATACAATTTAAAAAGCAAAATATAGTTGTTCTTCAATATGAAGGAATATGCCTTTCCTCATTTGATAATAAAGAATGGATGTGCAATTTTGAGTTCCTTATCAGCATGACTCAGTATCTCAATGATCTAAATGTGGAACTTCAAGGCAAAGGACAGTTTATTCACAATTTGTATAAAAAAATTCTCTCTCAGGGCTTTGAGCGCAAATTAAAATTGTAGAAATAGCAACTTTTGCAGAATAATGTGTCTACTTTCCACATTTAGAAAAAGAAAACGATACTACGTCTCAAACATATGAACAATATATAGACATTTTAATCAACGAATTCCAATTACGATTCCAAATGTTCAAAACTGAGAAGACTACGGTTTTTATGAAAATGTTTTCCTCGCCATTTAATATTCATGTGGATAAAATTCCGGAAAACTCACTTTTTGTGCTTGACATGCAGAACAATGCCGATCTGAAAAATATATTCTTCTCAGCAAACATCGAAAATTTTTATAAATCTTTTGTGAGCCCTGAGAAATTTTCACTTTCGACAAATAATGCAAAGCAAATGATGTCTCAGTTTGGAAGTACGTACGTTTGCGAAGAATTATTTTCAACCATGAAATTAATAAAAAAAAATAACCGCCAATCAAGACTGAATGATGCACGATTAAAAAGCTGCCTCATCAATTTCGGCTGGTATTGATCAGCTTGTATCGAAAAAACAATGCCAAATTTCTCTTTAAAAATTTCAAGTATAAATTCTCTTTTCTATTATTTTTTTGTTTGTTTTTATTTTGCATTAAAATTTGTCCATGAAATCTTTACTTTTTTTAACTTTTTATTTTTTATTCTAATGTTTATTATAAATAAGGTTTTGTCAATTACTAATAAGTGTTACTTATTAATAACTAGATGTACCCGCCGGCGTTGCCCGTGCATTTAGAAAATGCAGATAAGTGAATAGCGCAGGAATAGTAGTGTAGGACATGTAGACTGTCTCTCTCTCTTCCCCCCCCCACACACACAACATTCCCCGTCGATAAAAAGGAACAATATATCCTAAATATTTTAAACGGAAAATTTTCCAAAAGATGGTCGTCAGAATTGTTTCTCAAAAGGAGCTGGTACAACCCAGGAATCAGCTATCGGCGAGCAGCGATCTCGAGAAGAAGTTTTATAAATAATTTTTTTAAAATTTTTCCAATTCAAAAATCGAAAATCGGGCTTCGAGGTCTGGTGGCCAGCCCCCTTGTGCTTCCGTGTAAAAAATTCCAGGTCCCTGCGTGCGATAGATTTGGCTGGAGAGCTCGGTCAGACAAACGGACAGACACATTACACTTGCTTTTATTATTATAGATTTACAAAACAAACTCTCTGTAACCTACCACAAATTTAAAATTTTAAATTGGCCTGTTGATTAAAAAGGTTGATCAACCCTGGTCAAGAACACAAAAGCTGTAGACTGTCTGAGGTAATTGAAACTTCTGTGATTGGAAGCTGTTTTTCCTGCTGTATTAGTTGATTTGGAGCTGTCTAATTTCGATTTTTCTGTTGGAATTTTCTGTAACCTGTTGAGTTTATTACGAATAAAAATCTTGTGATTTTTAAGTGACTGAAAATTTGAACTATTTCAATATATCGACTCTCAATCGACATGAAGTGCGGAACAGTATTATGTCAATAAATTTATCAAAGCAGCGTTTCTTCTTACAGCATCTAAAAGAAAATAAACATTTTGAAATTTCAAAGTAACAATTCTAAACCAATAACTGTAAGCCCACAATCTGATAGTTAGTAAATGTATTTTTGAATTTATTAGATTTCTTCAGTATTATTACCAAGAAACATAAAAAATCAGTTAAAATGTATTAACAATTTCTATAGAACATATATTCTAATAATTAAACTAAATTACAATATGTGAATATTCATATTTTCTTAATTTATACCTAAAAATATTTTATTGAAAACACTTCACAATTACATGAAATTTGAGGTATCTATACTAGTTTTCAAAAATTTTTATTACGATTTCTAATTAAATTCTTAATTTAAAATCGATGGAGAAGATAAATGGGATTAGATATTACATAGTGAAACAAAACATGAAAGTGTAAATTATTCTGAAACCAACATGTAAAAGATCTAGAAGTGTTATAAATTATGCTTTTTCAAAAGAAAATCATACCATTAATGTGAGATAAATGAATAGCAAGTCAAACTGAATGCACTCGCTTTTCTATGTTCCATTTAAATCATTACTCATCTGGTTCAAATAACTTTTAATTTATACCTGATTTACTGCCTGCTTACTCAGTTTAGATTTTAACAAGAAAAAACATATTCCTAATTTTTGGGAATCCTGCTTAGTTATTAAGTGATAAGATAAACTAATACAACAAAATAGAAGCAGAACACAACTAGGTATTTTTGGTATTTGCGTATTAGCTTCATGGTATTCTCCATTCTTTATATGATTTTGGCTTTCGGGGTAATCTTCCGATATTCCTACAGAATTTCTTACGCTCTCGTACTTTTAAAATACGTATTGGATCCTCTACATCTAATACTTTTATTCAAGCCGAGGTTCAACCCAAGGCTCTATTTTAAGTGTAACAATTTTTAGCTTATACATTAATCACATTCTTCATCTTCTATCACCTTCTGTATATGGCACTATGTATGTGGATGACCTCCAAATATGTTGCCAGGAATCGAGCATGCGTTTAATTGAGAGACAATTACAAACATCTGTAAATAAAATAGCGGCATGGTGTGTAGAGAATGGCTTTACTTTATCTCCTAGTAAGAGCTACTGTATCCATTTCTGCAAAAAGACTAGCATTCACAATGATCCTGTTATCAAACTGAACAACACTGGAATATCTGTAGTCAACGAGATTAAATTTCTTGGTGTGATATTTGACCGAAAGTTGACCTTTCTTCAGCATGTTTTACATATGCATAAGAAGTGTGAGTGGTCGCTTAATATCCTCAAGGTATAATCAAACACATCCTGGGGTGCTGATCGCTTGTCACTGTTCGTGTCTATCATTCAATCATTCATTTTATTTCGTATTGACTACGGATGTGTTGTCTATGGATCTGCAACGTCTTCTGCTTTTCGCAAATTGGATACTGTGCATCACTATGCTTTGAAAATATGTTCAGGCGCATTCCGCACATCACCCGTCCAGAGTCTTTATGCGATTTGTCAACAATTGCCTTTAGATCTGAAATGAATGCAGCTGTCCCTCAATTACTACGATAAGGTTATGTCTGATAGACGACACCCTTTACGTTCCTTGGTTTTTACTCCTGAATTGAAGAGATTCTATGATGCTTGTTCTTATAGCATCCAACCTTTTCTTACTCGTATTAAAACTCGTCTTTTCTTGACCGACCTATGTGGTGTCCGTTTTACTAAAACGGACTTACTTTTACATCCACCTTGGTATGATCCACAGATATCTATAATAACTTTGCTCAGTTTCAGAAATCGTACACAATTCCAACGATTTTTCAACAGCTTTTTTATTCACATCGCTGTCAATATTCTTCTTATGCGCATGTATTCACGGATAGATCTAAAAATGCAGGACATGTTGGTTGTGGCATTTTCTTCAATAATACGAGTTACAGCTACAACCTCCATACGTCCTGCTCCCTATTTACTGCTGAAGCTATGGCAATATACCAAGCGCTTCAACTCGTGACTACAGAAAATAACTATAAAATTTGCGTATATACTGACAGCTTGAGTGTTATAGAAGCGTTGAAAAATTTGAACACAAATAATCACTCTGTTGTGTCCAAAACTTTCCAAACTGTAAATTCCCTTGCTAGCAAGGGATATAATATTAAATTCTGTTGGATCCCTAGTCACGTAGGTCTGGAGGGCAATGATAATGCTGATGAAGTTGCTATACCTGCATCGGCTGTATATCATCCATCTGTCCCTTTTATTGATGTGAGAAAGGTTGTTAAAAAATTTTCTTTTTCTCCCTGTCAAAAGTTCTGGAATAAGCAGGTCTACAACAAAAAGCGCGCCACATTTTCATACGTCATCCCCTCATTCGTTTTACCATTACGAAGTGCCGATGTTCGTTTAATTCACCTTCGTATCGGACGCACACGTTTCACACACAGACATTTATTTCTAAATGAATTGAATCCATGGTCTGAAACGTTTAATGAACCATATACTGCATATCATATTTTAATTTCATGTCCTGATTTTAACCTTTATCGTTTTACCAACTTTAAAACAGATATTTTAACTAGTATGATTCGGTGGGGGAATCACCCCACAGAAACTTATTTGCCTTTTTGAAGGCAATTGGGTTTATTCATTTTATATAAATTTTATTTTTTGCATTTTATAATCTCTTGTAATTTTAATTAAAACTTATACATATATTTTCGTTTTTTAAACTTTTTAATGTTGAGCTTGGGTTTTACATGTTTAAAATTTTATTTTTGGTGCGGCTTGTTCTTTTTGGACCTTGCGCCGTAAAACCCTACCAACCACTCTAATAGTGGTTCTACAACCAGCAAACATTCACTTAACAGCCTTTCATGGGCGTCCAATAGACATACCTGGTTGTGTGGGAGCCTTCATTTCATTTATTTGGAAGATATCATAACACAAAAGTAAAAGTTAATGCTGTAACAATGTAACAGGTTTAACAATGAACAAAACCTAATATTTACAAAATACAAAGAACAAGGTATTTACACAAAATTTTCATCAAAACACATGAGCTAGAAGGAAAATGTTTGAATCATACTCCCATAAGCAGTTGAAAAGAAAAAGGATAGGAGTTGGAAAAGAAATAGGAGAAAGTTAAATAAAAATCCAAGTAAAAATTAGAACAAGAGAATTAGGAATAAAGTTCCAAAACACACAAAATTGCAAATATTTTTTATAGAAATTTAAATAAAATAGTAAACAATTACGAACACTTTCATTTTAATCACTCAAATGAGCTTCAAACTCAATATATGAAGGAATTCGAAATAATGTTACATTTAGCGAAATATTTTCTATCAAAACTGTAATTTAAAAATAAAGCATTGCCCATAAAGATGAAAAACAAAATTTACTGCAATAATGACAAAGAAAAAAGAATGCAACAGATGTCCCTTAATTTAATACAATGATTAATTTTTTTTACTATCTAAATAAATAATTATTATATTAATTAGTTTAGAATTCAATGATTTACAATTATTTCAGGGTTGGGACAGTATTTTTACTCTTCTATAAATCCTTAAGAACATTTGTCCATCATTAGTAATTTTATATTAAATATATGTTTGTTTTCTCCCATCGGTAGGTTATTAAATGTATGTGAGACATTAGAGGTTAAATAATTGTCATGCAATAATTGAAACACACATGTCAAATTCATATAAAAGACTTGGAGATATACTTATCTTCTATATTTCATATCAATTTTGAGATGCCTAATTTATTTTGTTGGCATAAGCACATTCAGTATTTCATTCAAGGATATTCTAAGCAATAAAAGTAATAATATTTTTATTATTATTTCAAAATTGTATCCTACGTTGTTGTTGAATGATGTATATCTGAAATCATGGAATATTGCTTGAAACAAATTGAACCTGGAAATCCTAATCCACTGATTATTTTTTTAAATGAAGACAGGAAGGAAATTGGTCGGGGATCATTTGCCGAACTTCACAGGTTTACACAACTTTCACGGAAACATGCTGTGTTCGAAAGAATAAATTGTGACTGGTTTGTGACTGATCTTAATAGTCTAAATGGTGTTTTCGTTAATGGAACTCGAATAAAGTCAAATGAAAAGTGTAGCTTAAGTAATGGCGATGTAATATTTTTTGGAGTAAATAGCTTTGAAGCTGCAGGTTTTAAATGTACTTTTTGCATGAATCTTAAAGCAATTAAAAAAGAAAAAATTGAAGTTATAGATTTAAGTGATGATGACCCAATTGGCAATACATTTAATCCTTCAACGAGTAAAAATAGTATAAAAGGCTCATCACCCAAAAATGAAGCTCAGACTGAAGAATCAAGTAGAAATATTAAAATTATTCCAGAAAATAATTCTGCATCATCTGGGGAAGTCTCAAAACATATAAATAATGTATCTAAATCTATAACAAATGAAACGGGTGTTAAAGAATCACTTATTTCTGAACCTAATTTCTTGGAATTGAATTCTACGTCTACAAATACTTACATATCATCTCAGATGCTTTCAGAAGCATTGAATGAAACTCTTAATGTTTCAAAATCTAAATCTGATGTAAAAACAACTTCTAAAAAGATTGATTTAAAATTAAAGGAAAGTGCTCAAGTAACTTCAAATAACCATTCCTCAACAACTGCATCAATTTTTAAAGTTACAGGTAAGATCTCTGAAATTTCAGTGAGTAAGAATGATAAGAAAGCAAAATCTTCTAGGTCAAAAATTAATCAGGGATCAAATAAAAATTCTTCAAATCATTTTCCATCATCTGAATTAATTATAGGGCCTATAGATAATCTCTCAAATGCCTCAGCAAATAAAAAAAGAAAAGTAACATCATTCTCTAAAACAACTATGAATACTTTAGAATCAAACAGAAGTTCTGGAAAAAATTCGAAAAAGCATTCTGTTTCACCTAAAATGCCTTCTTCAAAATTGGGAAATCAGACATTAGTTCCCTGTGTTACAGATATTAATGTGGCAAATATGTTAAATAAAGATCAAAATATTAGTGGATTGCAAGTAAGGAATAAAGCAAAGCGATCCAATATTAAAAAATCTTCAAACATATTACTTAAAAATTGTAGTGTGCCTTTAATAAGATGTGATTCTAAATATTTTAAATTGCCATCAGATGTGAAACACATAAATACAGCTTACAAGAGAACATTCTCTGAAGCATTCAGAACAAAATTTAACGAGGAGGAATATCCATCTTCAAAATTATCAGTTAATAGTTATTCTACTGGGGGTACAAAATATTTAAAAATTGCTGATGTTTCAGCTAAGAATACAGATGCACACAGAGAAAATGTTTTAATACCATCTATTTTAGAAGGTGAATTATCACATAACAACAGTAATACAGCAATTGTTAAACCAATGCTGCAGGAAAAAGAGGAAACTAATATGGATTTAAATGAAGATGAAAATATAGGTTATTCTCAAGTGGAAGAAGTTATATTAATATCAGATGATGATGAGGATTCATATTTAGATTTTAGTTCCCAACCAATAAAACAAGAATCGCAGGATGATTATGAAGATGAATTACATTTACTTGATGATTTGCCTGATTACTCATCACAAGTGGAGCACGAAAATTTTGAAAATTTATCTAATTATTTTTCTGATACCCCAGTTGAATCAATTGAAAGTATTAAAAAATTTCTGCATCCTGAATCTGCAAATGATAATATAACTAATAGGGATCTTCTTAAAACAAGTTATGAGAACAATGATTTACGGCTTGAAAATATAGACAGTGATAATAATCATTCTAACTATGTAATTAGATGTGTGGATGAAGCTGATAAAAATAATGATGAAATGTATTCTCATAATATAAATGATAATGATGAAAGTGATGATTCAGATATTAGTTTACATTCTATTATTATGGTACCTACAAAAGATAAAATCTTAAAAAAAGGTAATGAGAATTCTTTAAATACTCCTCGTATGTCACATTTAGATACAATATTCCATGCAAATCAAATGGCATCTAAAAGTAAAAGAACTAATACAGCTGGGAAAACAATTCTAACTGATGCCAAACCTATGCAACAGCGTCCTCGTAGAATACGAGGGAGAGAAGAAGGATTTGTTGAACAGATTCCTGTAAATGAACCTACAAAGCTTCATAATACTACAAAAAATATTGAAAATACTAGTACATCAAAACCAGTTAGTACGAAACTTGAAAGTAAGAAGAAGTTATTAACATCTTCTAAAAAACCTAAAATTAAGTCACCAGAACAGTATCAGGCAGTGAGAGAGAAATTAAAGGAAATTGAATCAAAAAGGATTCCTAAGATTAATCAGAAAGCAAATGATGAAAAGTCTAAGAAGCCTGCCCCTGTTAAGAAAAGGCCAGAAAATTATGGTTCTCGTTCATTATTTTTTACTGAGTTACCAAAAGAAAGCAATATAAAGCCCAAAAAGAAAAGTATTGAAACTAAGGAACATACTGTATCTAATCATGTCAAATCTAATGAAGTTAAGAAATCTCCTCACACTACATTATCTAATGTTAAATCTAATTCAAATTCGGTTAAAAATAATGATCCAGGCACAGAATCATTAAAAACTATAAGTCAATTACTTTCACAACCTGATCCACGTCTAAATAAACTTCAGTTTTCTGTCAATCAAACGAATGCTTATACTATGAGTCAAAATAAGCACTCTGTTCTCCCACAGTCTAAGTTTAGTAATATCCTTCCTATTGTTCAGAGCAGTAATATGAGGCCAGCTCAACATATTATTCCTTCTGATCCAAGATTAAATTCAAGACATTATAATTTATATCAATCTACTTATCATCAAAATGCTCCAGAGTCTTATTTAATGTCTCAGCTTAATACTACATCTCAACTTCCTCCAGGTAATTCAAATTTTTCTAATAAAACACAAAATAACAGAAACATTGAATTCCATAACAATCAAACACAACCTAGCAAAATTGATAATCTTAGAAATTCCAGTAAACCTATTGCTGTTGTTGCAAGTACAAGCAGATCTAATCCTTCTAATTCTCAAAATCCAGAATCTTATTTAAATCTAGAAATCAATTCTAACAAAATGATTGAAAAAATAGTTAATTTGGGAGTTAGTTGGGTAAAAGAACAGAAAAAATTGAAGCATCCTCCTCCTGATGTTAGTAGTGGTGTTTGTAGTTTACCACTTTCTTTTGATTCGTTTTCATCTTATGTATCACACTTTACTCCTATGCTTATGCTTGAAATTTGGGAGGAAATATATAAGTTGACTTTACCTATTTTAGAAAAAAAAGTTCTTAATAAATTTTATTTTATTATTCATTCATATGAAACTAATTCTGGTATGATAAAATATGAATGTGAATCTGTTATAAATAAAAATTCTCCTGCACCAACTGAGGGCACATTAGTAGTAATGGATCTAAGGAGTAAAGAAAAAAAAACGCAATTACATTCTATTTTTGGATATGTATGTAAGCATCAAATTGTTGGAGAATTTAAAATGGACAATAAATCTGCCTGGTGTCGTGCACAGCAATTTTGGACAGCTGGAGCTAAATTATGGAAATTTTCAATATTTGCAAAAATTAGACCATTAAAGCCAGTTCTTGAAAATATTATGAAGGGAAATGTAATACTTCCTATAAAAAATAGACTACGTCAAGTTGATGCTCTTGCTAATTTCTCTAGTTCTCCTTTACATAAGTATGTACTTAAACCAGATAGAAAAGTTTTTGTTGTATCTTATCCAAAAGTTTCAGCATGCAGAGAATATACCAAGTCTCAAAAAAGAGTGATTGAAGGAGTTACAACTGAACTAAAAAAATCTGTTAACAGACCAAAAATTATTCTACTTCAAGGGCCACCTGGTACAGGCAAAACTCACATCATTATTGGTCTTCTTGAAAGTCTAATTTTCAGTAATAATAGGAAAAAAATTTTGGTAACTGCTCCATCAAATGCTGCCATTGATGAAATTGGAGGCCGTCTTATTGATTTAAATGAACGATCTAGTTGGAAAAATTGCAAAATTAAATTTGTACGAGTAGGCTTAGATAAGAGTATGAATACAAGAATGAAGTTATATTCTTTAGATGAAAAGGCAGAAAAAATATACAATGAAACAACAAGAGAAGCAGCAAAATTCAAAAGTCAGGAATTAGAAAAGAAAGAAAAAGAGATTAAAAAATTAGAGGAGGAATGTAAGAAACTTCCGAGTTACAGCAAAAAGAAAAACATAGAAGCATTGATGAGTCAGTGCAAAGTTTTGAGAGAGAAATTGTTGCCTAAAAAGCCTAATCATAATGCTATGAGAGATATTAAAATGAGTATTTTAAAAGAGACAGATATTGTTCTTTCTACTCTTGGAAGCTGTTCCCAATCTCTTCTTTTATCGGTGTTTAAGTCAAAAGCTGATTTTTCATGTTGTATTATAGACGAAGCAACTCAATGTACAGAGATTGAAATTCTTCAACCTTTAATGTTTGGTATGGATAAATTAATTTTAGTTGGTGATCACAAACAATTGCCAGCAACAATTGCTTCACAAATGGCTCTTGATAATCATTTTGATCGCTCAATGTTTGAGCGGTTTTATTTGTATCTTAACCAATCTATGAAACCTCATCCAATGTTTATGCTCCGAGAGCAGTTTCGAATGCATTCAGAAATATGCAGTTTTCCTTCTCGTTTTTTTTATGATGGTAAATTAGTAACTGTACCAGATAATGACTTACGATACCAATCATTTCCAATTTACCCATACATTATTTATGATATATTAGATAGTCAAGAATCAAATCATTTATCATCTAAAACTAATTTTAATGAAGCTAGATCTATAGCTAATATTTGCTCTGAAATAATTTATTTGGACTCATCTGTATCTATTGGTATTATTACACCATATCAAGCACAAGTAAAGTTATATCGTGATGCTTTGTCTCAAAATCATAGATATAGAAATATAGAAGTAAATACTGTGGACAGCTTTCAAGGACGAGAAAAAGATGTCATTGTGGTATCTTGTGTTCGCGCTAATAGTACAACTGGTAACATTGGATTTTTATCAGACCCTAAAAGATTAAATGTAGCATTAACAAGAGCTCGTCAGTGTCTTATTGTATGTGTACATGCTAGCACTGTGGAACATTATAGATATTGGAAAGAATTAATTACTGATGCTAGGCAGAGAAAATGTTTTGCAACTGTTACTTCCTCAAAAGATATTTCTCATATATTTGCAGATACAATGAAGAAAAAAAGATGACTTTGTAATTTTTCAACTTCAGGGAATATTTTATATAAATTTTCATGTAATTTAAGGAAATATGTGGATGTTAAAATATACAAGATATTTTAATTATATTTGTAGTGTTAAAAGTTGGAATAGAATTTACTATTAATAATATACTTACTATCCTGTATATTAATAAGTAATGTACGCCTTTTCCTTATTATTTTATCTTTTTTTTATGTTAAATGACAATTAAAGAATTTTTTTTGTATTGTTTTAATATTTGTATTATTTCATTTCTTTCTTCTTTTTTTAAAAAAGTTGTTAAAATATAAGTAATTGCGCAATGAACAATACATTATTTTTAATTATGGCCTGGTACTATAAATTGCTATTTTGCAAAGGACAAAATTTAAATTTCATATAGAAAAGTTGATAAAAATTTAAGATCATATGATTATATTAAAATCTTGTTTATACTAGTTTTTATTAACTAGTTTGTGTGTTGATTATAATTTTAGTTTATTAAGATTTTCATGAATATTATTAATTTCGTATCTTAACAATTTATTTTGGTGTCAATATGTTTCTCATACATCATTTTCTCTTGTCATTTTGTATCTGATGACATTTTTTCACTTAAATAATTGAAACATCTTTGAAGTTATTATTATTTTATTTTTTGATTTACATTTCCTTTACATAAGATATTCCACTCACTTTTCCTTTGCATAATGCACTCTGCCTCAGAAAAATTTTAAAAAAGGCTGTAGAAAAAGTTTTTTTTTTTTTTGAACAAAATTACTTTTTTTAAACATAATTTTTCACTTTAAGTCTTGTGAAAATTTTAGTAGAGCTTTTTTTTTTTTTTTTATTTGTGGAAATTTATTCATACTTGTATATATTTCATAATTTCTGTTTAAACTCTGGACTTATTTTCCATTTAATAAATTTTTCAGTTTATACATAAATATGATATTTATTCTAGAGATCAAATAATTTATTTCAAACACCAGTAATATTTTCAAACATTAGTATTTAATCAAATATCAAGTAATTTCAAGTTTCTTTATATTAGAAACTTTAAATTATTTCATTTTCAAATTAAAAAGAATTGTTATTCATTCATGATTGAAATTTATATTTAAAATACAAGTTTAATATAAATTTCTGTCTTTTAAGTTTATGGTTTCAGTGTTTGCATTTTGTATTAAAAATTGTTTGAAGAAATAATGAATGCATATATGTACAGGAAAATAATATCTAGTTTCAGTATGAAAACATCTTTGTAATAAATAAAAAAATTTAAATTTTCAGAATGCAAAACAATTCTGGATAAATTGAGCGGAAAATATGTTTACATTTTGGCTGAAATAATGATTTTGAAACAAATCTATTAAAAACAGTTCTTTCAATCATTTTTAAAAGGGAGTCATTCTATTTATATTTATAAATTATTAGCTTTACTATCACTTGCTTTTCTAAAAACTTATTAAAATTAAGTCACTTATTTTTATATTTCCTAATACTTTAAGCTTTTCATTAGTGATATGAAATGCATAAATATATGAAATTCAACTTAACTTGATTAAAATGTATGTGGTCTCACTTACATAGTAGTCATTTTTCTTGATAAATAAAATCGTCTATATGCCAATTCCTAATAGGTTTCACATGTTTGATTCATGAATATAATGGAAACAAGTCAGTATCTTTAATTTAACACACATGTACATTAGATTGTGAATTATATTTTACCTTAAATGATGTCATTCATGGACAATGTAATTTCTATCCAAAAAGTTTGTTTTAAATTCAGGCAAATTCCTTTAAAAGTGGAATTTTACAAAATGAAAGAAAATTCTTAATCTTCATTATTTTTTTGCAAAACAATGAATGATATTCTAATAATTATAATATCCAAATATTTCAAAAAATTATAATTTTTAAGTCAATATAATAAATACTTTAGACACTTGCTGATTAGTTCATTTTTACATTTTATATTACAAGTTGAGCACTTATTTGTCTTTTTTTCCCCCTGCTTTTAAAAAAACTAAATTGATTTCTATAATAAAAATATTTAATTATTGGAGAATATTTTATCTAACAAATTGCTTACAAAACTAATTTATAAGGCATTTAAGTTAAACTTATGTATGCTGGTGTATATATATATATATATTTATTAATGTACTGAATTTTTGTCATGGTCTATATATGTGAACATATTTTTTATTTTATTTGCTGTATTTTTAGTCCTTAGAATATTTCATGTCCTGAAAATCATGATAACTTTAAAAAATTTAATAATTAAAAACTCCTAATTATATATATATATATATATATAATCATTTGTCAAAATTACATTGTATATCTAATTTTTTATTCTCATATTAATATTTTGAAACATTATAAATTGTTGCCTAAGGTCTATTAGATTTCATTTAAATATAATTAATATCTTTTTAAATTCTGATTGTCCATAGAATCATTGAGGTAGCAAATGTGGATAAGTGTACTTTGAATAATTTTGGAAATATCTGATAAAAAAACTGAAACCAGCATAAAAAGTTTGTGATCATTCTTTTATTTATTAAAATTATATAAAATTGATTGCACATGTAGTTATAGCTTACTTAAAAATGTTTCACATTATTTCATCATTTTTCAAAATAAAAGAAACTAAACTAACTGAGCTTTTTTGTGTCAACCATTTTGTGTATTTTTGTGATTCATGTTTTGCAATTCTGATTGCTTAATTTGCAATACATTCTTACATCTTTTTCTTAACTTTATTTCTCTACATAAATCATTTAAAAATATTTACAAGAAAAAGTTATTTTAAAATAAGAAAGGTAAAATCAAAGTATGAATGATTATATTATAGTTACTTAATTTATATATATATATATATTCAAAATTATAAATATTCTTTTTTTTTTGTTATTTTTAAATTTTTGCATCATTGATATTTTCTATGTATAATGTAAATTAAGGATATAATTTATTATATAAATATGTTTATTACATTATTATAATTTGTGTATTATTAGAAAGTTTAAAGTGTTTTATATTTGTCTTATAATAATGTATCAAAATTTCAATATAATATCACTTATATGGACAAGATAATAATGACAGCAAATTTTTGCCATGATCGAAAAGAATTTTATTTTAAGTTCATTTGTTAAAAATAATGTAGTGATTGCTGTTATTGACTGAATAAGAAAATGTTTTATGTATGCATACATATCCAATGATAATATTTTTCTGTTTTGTATGAATAAAAATTTCATTTATAAAAATAATTTGTTAATTTATTATATTAAATTGAATTAAATAGTTTATAAAAAAAAGAAAAATTTATTTCCCTACTGTGAGTTTTTGTTATTTATGAAAACAAACATAAAGTTTTCTTTCAGAAATAGTTGTTAAAAAAAACCCTCTTTAAAATTTTGAATATATATATATATTGGGTTGTTCGGAAAGTCATTTCGTTTTTCCCACCTGAATTAGTTTTTGCTTGAGAAAACCTACCATTTTATGAGTATGAAATTATGCTACGGCCACAAAAAGATGATAAAAGGTATTGGACTAGAATTGACAACATACAATTCAATAAAATGTTCATTCGCTATGCGTTTTTCATTTTCATATAAAGCGAAATAACTTTCCGAACAACCCAATATTAATATTTGTTCTGTTTATTATGTTTGATACAATTCTTCTTAACTTTTAAAATGTTGTAACTTGCAAATTATGTATCTTTCTTCATCTACACATATTTGTTTTCTATTTACATTATTTCTGTTCTGCTTTTGATTTCATTTATTATTTCAAAATTACCATATTTTGTTTGCCATTGGTAGATATTCATATCAAATTTAATTTTTTTAATCTTAAATCTTGAATATAAGGAGATTCTTTTTTTAAAACTAAATAAAAAGGATTTGTTAATAAAAATAATATGTTTGTTGTTTACTTTCAAATTATTTTAAAAGGGGAATTCTAATTTAGAATTTGTCTTAGACTTTAGTTGTCTTGTTAAGACATTTTTAAAATAATTTTACTCTTCATTTTTATCTTTATGATATTGACTGTTTAAAAATTATCTCATGAATTTAAAAATATTTAGTGAATGGTTTTCAAAATAAAATTATAAGATTGTTATTTTCTGTAGAACAAATGTACAGTGTTGTGTCTTTTAAAAATGTAAAGCTCTTTATCATTCTTGACCAACAAGCTTTATTTAATTTTCAAAAATTGCTTTACATTATAAATGTAATTTGGTTATGTTTTTTTTTTTTTTTTTTTTTTTTTTTTTTTTTTTTTTTTTTTTTTTTATTTTTTTTTTTTTTTTTTTTTTTTTTTTTTTTTTTTTTTTTTTTTTTTAAATTTTGTTAGTTATTATTGATTTAGTTCTTAAATTGTTTCTCTTGTTAATATCTTATATTTGTAAATACATGTATTAAGATTTATATAAGTAAAATAGCATTTTTAAATAAAAATGTAGATATATTAGAATTTTGTGACAAGCAGCAGTGCTTTTTTATAAATATTTCGATATAATATTTTTTGTGTTGATTGTGAGAAACAAACTAATTTTTGTAAAGAATTTAAAAGAAACAGGAAAACATGCTTGTATATTCACATTTGTTTAATAACTTCACATGTAAATATTATGCAGGACAGATTTGATTCTTATTATCATTGTTTAGCATTTGTAATAAGATCTATTTTTCGATATTATATTATTTTATTGTTCTTTGTAAACTTTATATCTGTATATATGCTTTTGAATGTCTATAAGCTGTTTCTCATTTAATTATGTAAACTTCATAAGAGATTCTACTGTAAATTCTTGTAACATAGTATTAAAAATGATTCTTATTTTAAAAACTACATTACTTTATATGCACATTGTATATAAATATTATAAAAGTTTTGGGAATTTTTCTTCATAAAATTACAATTAAACATTACTTAGATATTAAAATTTTGAATGTTATTGTAGTTCTGCAATTCAGCTACTTATAAACTTTAAATATCCAATTTTAATAATTTATATTAATTTTGATTGCTGTGTAATGCAACATTAAAATTGCTTCTGTAATAAATTTTTGGAATATGAAAAACCAAGACCTTGAATTGTATTCAATTAAACATTTATTTAAGGTTATTTCTTATACCATAATATCAAAATAAAGTACCTCAATTTTTGTAAATTTCCTAGATTTAAAATAAATAAAATTAAAACTTATATTGTTTTTACAGAGCCACAAAAAATCCTTTAAGATTCATATTATAAAATTCAAAAGATTTTTATAATATAAACTATATATTAGGTGTAAAATTTATTTTAATATTCTTCAAATCACACAAAATGGTATGGGATTTTTAACAGAATGTTATACTTATGGCATCTAAAGATGCATAGATTCAAAGGCTGGTAAATACGTAAAAGTAGTGAAACTTACACTATTATGCCATCTCAACCCAGCGGTCTTTCTGGAATCACTTCAATAATGCACCTGTCCTGGGCAGAAATTTATTCTTTTATAGGTGACAACGTTCAGAGAAACTGGTTCTGTGTAGAAAAAAAAGAGGTATAGATGCACATCCCATCAGATATAGGAGAATATCCAAGCAGTATGAGTGAAATTGTACTGTGTGTGCTTGGATGTAGTGTATTAACTAACAAATAAAATAGGAAATCAAACTAGCGCTAAAGCAGCTAATGAGAGAAAGGCCGATATAAATAAACTAAGATGTAACTTGAATAGAGCAACAAACATCAAAGCTAATAGTAAGAAGAAACTATAAAATTCAATACAAATAGACAAAATCAAGAAAAAACTAAATAATACAAATAGGGAAAAGGCATTGTCAGAAAGGAATGCTTGTTTTGCATAGTTGACCATCTCCCTCCTGATAAAAGCAACAAAAACTTAAATTAAAGAACATACTTAGGACATTTAGAATAAATTATATTTGTGTTATAAAATATGTTTATGAATTTCTTCAAATTTCAACTTGTATTTTTGTTTGAGTGATAAAATTATAAAATATTTTTTGTTACTAATTACTATTCAGCTTTGGAAAAAAGTTGGTAGGAAAGTGTTTTCAAATACATGCGATTTATGTCAACATTACATATCAATGGTAGATTGCATATTCTTTATTTGGCTTCTAATATTACTGTTTAACTTTGGAAGTTAATTTAATCCATTTTCGCTCCATGAATAATTTTTATTTATATTAATAGAAGTTTTCTCACTGTAGTTTTCTGTCGTTGGTGGCTAAAGAAAAGGTATTTATTATTCTAAAATTAGCGAAAATATGACTTCATCTTCCAGCTTAATTTTATTCTAAATTAAATGCAAATATTCCTTTAAATGCCAAAATTATGTTTGCATAGAATAACTTTCTCTGCTTTAGAAAGTTTTCTAAAGATTGAGTGATTTTTTTTTTATACTGTCACATCACACACAGTTGGAAATAAGTATTCAAAAATAACTCATCTAAACGAAACAATTTTATCTTCAAGGTTTTCGAAACCTTTTTATCTCCTATATCCCAAATATCATCTTCAAAATGTCCTGCATTACTCAACACGAACATACTTTTTTCTTAAATAGATAACAGATTACTACTGTAAGATTGTTTACTACTGTATTTAAATATAACGAAACAAAGTTTATTACTTTAATCGAAATTCCAATGCAATACAACGAATGACTTGTACAATTTTTTGCTATATTTGGGCGAACTGATATTCTTTAACCAAATTTCCTTAGATAGAGAATTTGTAAGATTATAAATATTTTCATTTCGGTTAAATTTTGAAAAGCTATATTTATAAGCCATGAAAAAAATTATATACATATTTTATAAGTTATTCCTATTTTTATATGAGAACTTTTTTTCTACATTTCTTTATTTTAAAAATATTCATTCTTTTACTAAGAAATGTTATTTTGTTTCCCAAAATATTTAAAAAATTGTATAGGAATCTTTTGGTTAAAAAATGATTTTTTAAATTTTTTCATTTAAAACTAGACAAATTAAAGTTTAGAAAATTATTCATGTTTTCGAAGTAAAATTTAATTTTAATGTATGCTAAAATATGCTGCAATTTTACAAGGGTACAAATCAAAAAGTTGAATTCACTGGAAAGGAATAATAAAAAATCGTCCTCTGCTTGATTTATTCACTACTGTCTTTTTATTTATTTATTTTTTAAATATTCTTGCGATTTTCTACTTTCCAATGGGTGAGGCAGTAATCGTCCACACATACAAAATTATTTTCAATTCTAAGTTTCTATTTTCTATTAAATTCTAAGTTAACTACTCACTCTCTTTTTGTATTTATTAATTAAGTATAAAGAATTCTTTTTCTCAGATATTGTTATTTATGTGTATATATATATATATTTATAAAAGGATTTATTTATCTTAAATCT
>JAPDSC010108591.1:7411-18651 GCA_026290005.1 Latrodectus geometricus
TATATATATATATATATATATATATAATACGATTTTCGATTTTTTTCATACTATAATAACAAAAAACAGAGAAATATTTTTAATTCCATGTATTTTTTATAGAGTTTTTTTATTTAATACTTTAAACATAAAAATTTTTTCTGAAATAAGCATCCATATTTTTTTTTTTTTCATCAGAAATCCGTTACAATGGAGTTTTAAAAGTTTTCACAACGGTAGTTCCATGAAAGAAAACTTAAACTACGGATTGTTAACTAGCTCCGCCCAATTATGTACGAACCATGAAATATCATAAATAATTCACTACACGATAATCCTTGCAAAATTATCTACGACATAAGAATTAACTTTCTAGATCTAAACAATTTTCTTAACTAAACATTGTTAACATTAAACATTAATTTGACATTTTAACTGAAAAATTCACTCGATACTTGTGAGAAAAGTCGATATAATTCGTTGCTTAAAGGCTACTTATTCCCCCCTCCCACACACACATTGCATTCTATTCATTCGGGACGTTTAAAGTTGATAATGAGTCACTATAAGCATAATCAATGGGAATCAAACACGTGATGAAATCAAACATGTGACTTAAAATGCAGTCTTAGCACTAACTATTGAGGTCTCAGTTCGGCACCAGAGTAGCAATCTATTCTTTGGCAGAAATACTGAAACAATATAGCATTTGGATTTTGAATTACAGCATTTTATTTTTCAATTTACTCATTATTTTACAGGGTATTTACAGAGCATAGACTTCAATGCTATCCTTTTGAATGATTAATTTTTGAAAAGCATTGCTTTGTTAACAAAAAAATCAGTTTTTTAAGTATATATTTACTTAATTTAAAATAAACTTTATTTCCACTTATACATGTAGTTAACAAAAATTAAACAAAATTATGTTATACTAGTCTGAGAGTTTCAATTTAATAACTAAGATATTGATATATTTTTCTGAAAAACATGTATGCCCTTTTAGTTTAAATGTCATGAAGCTATTGTTAAGTTCAGGATAATATCTGTAAGAGAGTTTCTACAAAAAAATTACCAATGTCATAACAAATAGAAAATTTTTTAAATCATCACAATACGAATACTATTCACTTTATGCTTTACAATTACCTATTTTTACAATATCATCTGTTTTCTATAATAATGCCATTTTAGTTCACACTATATGACTGTTTTGAAGATTTTTAAAACTCTGAATAAACATCCTGCAACTCGTATAGTTATATTTGAATTGGTTTGTCTCTCTATGGTCATTTTTGGCACACAAGAGCTAATTAGACCAGAACCTATGGTTTTAGGTGGATCTTGAACCACAAACATTCATGCCCCTATAGCTTGAATTCAAAGCCAAAAACTGTTATACCAAAGGCCAGACCATTAACCATTTGTCTGCCAGTTTGACAAGTATAATTATAAAAGTTCAATATTATATATAGAGAGAGACTACAAATATAATCTTTCCGAAAACTTGACAGTCATCATTATTGCTAGAGACGAAAATGTCACCACATTTTAAACATATTTTTCGCAGATGTGTTCCAAGAGAGCATAAGTAACAAATATTGTTGCACATAACAAATTAAACCGATTAATGAACTTTGTATATTTTATAAAAATTATTTTTTTTACTTCATTACTAAATTCTCCCATTTTTAAAAATAAAACTCATAAAGAGACTAATTTTATACGATCTTATATACATTTTTTAATACCTTACCATTATTACTGCAAAAAAATTCTTTAAAAAATTATTCCAAGTTTCACTGTAAATCACAAATGTTATCACTGAAACACACTCAAGTGTTCACAACCACACTCAAGTCCTTTTCGGTGTGTTATAATCACAGAACTCTTGATTGTGATCCAGTGATTACAACCACACTCATGGGGACTTGTAGTGATTTAAATGTGCAAATAGCTATAGAGCAATGAAATAATCTGTAGATAAATTCACTGATCTACAGTTAATTTCTATACACAATGACTAATTTGAACTGAAAACTCATAGTGACATATAAAATTTTAAAAATGAAGGCCTGGAACCTTGATCATTTAACAACCAAATTCCACTTTGTCGTAAAACTGAGTTAGTTGTTAAATGATCAGACAAGATTTCTTTTAACAAACTGATTAACAATGGATTCATTTAAAAATTACTGTTATTGGTAAATGTAATGGAATTTACAAAAAATGTTGATATAGAACATACTTAATCAAATTAATCAATTGCTTCCATATCATATTTCTAATGCATTTTAGGCTTTTAAAAATAACAGCATATATATTTTTAAATTTTCTTAATGAAATATGACAGTTATATAATAAAAATTTGTAATTTAAATAGTTTTTAATTTCTTGATTAATTTTAAAGGGATAAAACTTTTTTATATGAAATATTAATATCTGGTTAACTGTAATATACTGTTATTTTTCCACAAAAATAAAATAATCTCTTAGCATAGTCATGTAGGATTAATAATTTTTTAACAGAATTCTTCGCTCATAATTCAAACAAAATTTTAAATATCAGAAATATGACTGCATGTGTAAAAATTATTTAATTCACTACTTTAAGCATTTTTTTTTTTTTTTTTTTTTTGTAAAATAAATTTTGTAGAAATATATAATTAAGTACTAGAAGATGGTTTGTTTAGTTGCTCAACAATCAATTTTTCCACAGAATGGCTGATTAGAACAAAACCTACAGTTTTAAGTACCTATATTCTGAACCACTAACATCTAACCCCAAGTGGGATTCAAACCCATGAACTGTAGAACAAAAGGCCAGAATAGGAACAAGAATATAAGTTGTAAAAATTAATAACTTAAGTTTAACCTATTGCTTAAACATTAATTTAAGATATGAGAAATTAGTCCATGATTAACAATAATCAGCATTTACATCAACAAAGTAATAAAATTTCGAATAACATTATGCAAACTTAAATAAGTTTACTGGTGAGAATATAAATTCTACTCAAATCTCAAACTCTATTATTAAAAATATCTTCTACTAAAAAAATCACACAGCTATAAAAAAAAGTACAAACAGAATAAAAGGACACAAATTTTTATTATCAAAATAATGGAAATATATCTAAAAAATTTTCATTTGAATTTAAAAGAGCAAGATAATTTCTACTAACTCTTAAAATAATACAAACATTAAAGGAAATTAATCTAGAATAAATTAAAAGATTGTTATTAACTACAGCAGTGTTCCCCTAAGTGTAGTTAAATTAAGGGTATAATAAGAGTATGATGAGGTTATAACTGCAGTGAAAATCAACTACAGAAAATTATGTAAATACTCAAAATGAAAGAAGGCTTTATTCTAAAACTAAGAAAAATTATTTCTCTAATTTCAACAAAAATATTGAATGGATAAGATATCCGTATAACATTAACACAACATCCATGCCAGATGATTTGACACATGCTGAAGAGCAATTTCAGAATTGGTTTTAGACAGATTTTTGAAAATTAAACACATAGGGAGAGTGATAACATCATTCTGGTTGCATATGCAACATGCCTATCCAGTCTTAACAGAAAAAATTCTGAAATACATCTTGCGTTTTTCAACTTCATATTTACGTGAAGATTAAAAAAAAACACCATGAAAGTTAAATACCATGAAAATAAGAAACTATGGTTTAAAAACTTTAATTTTAAAACAATTTGAAGCTTCGTCTATATTGAGAGTATATTTTAATATAAATATGCTATTATTAGCCATGAAAAATGCACTAAAAGAAAGAGATTTAGTATTTTAGCACTGGTTCTGCATGCAACAGTCTGATGTCCAAAAATACATCTGAAAATATCAAGGTAAGATAATCATAGGGTACACAACATACACATTTTAAGTCAGATTAGGAGTTACTTAAATACTCATCAATATATTTCTAACATCTTAATTACAGTGTTGTTTCCCATCTTCCAAGCATGGAAAGCCCAGGATAAATCTGTGTCGATGATTTTCTCAGGCTATAATATACGCATTTTTAATTATATCGATATAACATTTAAAAGTGATTTATATCGATGTAATTATAAGTAGAGATTTTTTAAAACACAACTCTAGATGGAAGATTTTATAATTATTAAAATCACTTTTTCTTTAGATGTATAATTAAATTATAAGCTACTTACATATTTTATCTAAAGCAAAATTAAATAGAAAATTGATATAATAAAATAAGTTCTAAATGAAAAAATTTTTTTAAGTACAACTTTTTAAAAACTTTAAAAATGAGTGTAAAAAATTTTTTTTATCAGTTTTAAATTTTCCTTGTATTATTGAAATTTTATTGGCTTTTCCAGGAGGCCATAAATAATCACTGAATTCTAAAAATTGTCACTTTAGATACATAGTTACTAAATGTAATGTATAACCAAACACTCGTCAGTAAAACCACATAGAATTCTTTTTTGTCTGAGTACCCTTGTTTCAAATTTTATTGTTCTTTGCTTGCTGGGATTGATTTTTTGGTTTGTTATTTCTTATACACAAGGGTTAACAAATCCCAAATCCAGTTTCAAATGGATTCAGAATTATTTGTGGAAATCAAATCCACTGACCTGACATGAAAATGAAGACTAAAACTATTGAATTGAAAGCCACGTTTGAATTGTTTTTAGCATAATTAAACTAATTTTGATTGTTTAAAATAAATTCTAAGCCACTACAAACTTCAGCACCCAAAATGAGTATTGAACTTGTGAACTGAAGAGCAGAATGAGTACCATTCATATGATACCCAATGGGAAAATAAATCCCTTTAAATTACATTTAGAGTTATTTCAACACATTTTAACATTATCCTGATATTATTAATGACTGTTGCTCATGTTTAGTGAATTTGTTTATTATTTTATTAAAAGTGAACAATTTGAATTTTTGTTAATATTTTTTTATTGCATATAATAAATTGAATGTAATTACAGCAAATTTGAACAGGTAGAGATGAAAAAAAATCGTATCAAATCAGCATTCATACAGTTTCTGATGAATGATTGAAATAATCAGAGCATCTTACATTATGAAATTCACATAAGAGATTTTTAAAAATAATTTTGTGATATGTTTTATAAAAAACAAAAGTCATGTATATCTGTATTATAGGAAGTCTCTAGATTTTACCTGGAATGATTCTAGGTCTAACTATTTAACTTAATATTATTGTAAACTCATATAGTCAACGAGGAATATAAAAATTTAACAATCATTGTTCACATAAATTGAATCATACAAAATAATGAATGTTAATAACTTTGGCAAGCAAAATTGTATAAAGTATTAAATAGAAAACATACATAAAATTTAAATAACTACACAAAAAAATATATAACATGCATACATAAATTTTTTTATATTTTCTATCTACCAGGGACTAAATGCTTTAGAGAAGTATGATTAAAAAAAAAGGAATATGTTTAAAAAAGTTTAATTTTTTCTTGTATATGCATTAAGCAAGGAATTTAATAATAAATTTTGGATATTTACAAGTTAGTGTTATCGCAGCCAATTTTTTAATTTTAATTAATTTCATCAAAATCAAACTTTTCCTTCTTTATTTGAAATAATAAAAAAAAATTAAATACATTACTTTGTATCAAATGATTCACCTATTAATTGAATAAGCATAATCGGGTGATATTAATATGCAAAAACCGAAATTTTTTGCCAACACATAAGTAACAAAAGAATTCTTATATTAACGAATATTTCAAATATGAATTATAACATGTCTATAAAAGTGTGTCTCAGATGAAATATTATCCATTAATGTGAAAAGAATAGCGCTAGTTATAGAGAACAATAAATTTAGTATTAATAAAATTAATTAAAAGCACAAATAAAATAATTTAAGAGTAAAACTCACTACTTGAGATTTGTTTGCATCAGCAACAGATTCTTTATAAGTACGATGATCTTTTTTCCCTTTCTTGGATTTGGAGTCCAGAAAACGCTGCTTCAAAAAAGCAGTATTTTGTCTCTGTTCCTCTGCAAAATTTTGTTGGAATACATCGTGCTTTATAGCACATTCATTATGATGAGTCCTATAAGTCTCTATTCGTCGACCTAAACGCTCCACGTTGTTTTTTGTAGCTAAAACCTCGCTCATGGTAATTTATAGGTCGGAAATCAATTACATAAGTTCATTAAGCTAAATAATATGTAGTAGCTTATAATATATATTAATTTCACATGACAAACACTCGTGTGAATTAAATCTACATGAGAAATCAAATAATTAATAAGATGTATTTCAACAGTTTCATAGAAATAGTTGCATTCCTTATTAAAAATATTTCCTTCTCATAAAAATTATAAAAAGAATAACTGCTCATTGAAAGGATCGTTGATAATCGAGTACTTCAATTCCAAATGACAAGCGAAGTATAAAAATCGGTATAGCTATAAATACTCTCCGAGTATTCAATACAACAACAAACACACGTGTTTATATCCTATCATAATATGATATAAAATTATACTCTTCGAATGTTGAACATTAAATCTTGCTTGATCTTGATTAATACTGCAAAAATATTAATATAAAATTTAAAATATTCAATAAAATATTAACTTTAATCTTTTAAAAAAGATACACAACACTAGTCACACTCCTCTCCGTGCTAAATCTCTACTCAAATGACAGAAGGTGAGGAGAATGCCAGCGCAGGGTTTTACACTTTTTGGCGCATGCGTATTAATCTTTGCAATCCTTGAGACTTTTTATAAAAAAAATAAGATGAATAAAAAGATGAAACAAAATTTTCGCATCTTTAAATTATTTGCAATTTAATTTAATTATTTATATTATAAGTAACGAACTCGCAAGATAAATAATTAAAAGTAAATTTGAATGTATTGAGCAAATCTTGGCGCATGTGTACAATATTTCTGACGTCATCGCTTCCTAAAGTCGCCAAAAGGAGAACATGTAGACTAATCGTTAAAGTGATTCAAATATATTTGCGCTTTACGTTACATAAGCTTTATTTTATAAGCTCCATGATTATAAATTCTTTAAAGTCAACTGCATTTTCTAACTTAATTAATAACATGTGCTATCACGAAAATTTAATTTAATTTTAAATAAAATTGTAATAATTTCACAGTATAAATAATTTTCAAACTTAAATCAAGAGACGATTGATAATACAGTAACCCTTCTATTAAATGAGATAGAAAAGTTCGTTGATCACACGTACGGAAAACTAATAAATCAAAACATTTATTCTCAACTGCTAATGTAAAAAAAAATATGTTTATAAGATCATCTTTTATAAAAATTATATTATTTCCTTTTCAACGCGAAGTGATAATGAAAATTTTTTCTCTAACAATGCATTTTACAATTAATGAAGGATTTTAATGTATCACAATCTTAATTCAAATTACAAAAGTGCAGATATTCAATTTTGAATGTCTTACAACTAGATTTTTTTTAATTCTAAATAAAAATAATTAAATTAGGTGGAAGAATGTGTAGTAATTCTAATTAATTTCTTTATAACTGAATTGTTCTATTCAATTAATATACTTTCTTCTAAAAATGTGTTTCTTTTAATCAGACAACAATTAACTTTTGAATGAAATATGTTTATCAACTTAATTTTTACGTAAATTTATATTTCTATCATATCACACGCTACAAAATGGACTATCATTTGTGCATTCTTGTAATACGAATATCAAACTACTTGAAAAAAAATTGTATAAACATAAAATAATTTTTAAAGGAATTAAGCTTATAAAATAAATAATATGTTGCAATTAATATTGTTGGTTGTATTAAAATTGAAAAAATGCTTAATTCAGCCCTCGAATCCTAAATATTTGATGTTTTATTAGAACAATTAAAATAGGCTTTTAATTTTTTAATAACTAACTATCTTAGTCTTATTATCTGAATTCTCAATTAAAAAATTAAATTAATTTTTTAAATGCATAAAAATTTGATTAGTCCTTTTGTTATGCATATAAAACTGAAATATTTTTCAAAATATTCAATATATATATATAATTTGAAACAGTTTTCTTAAAAATATTATAAAAATATTGAATTCTAAATGTCAAATGAACCAATATTGATGATATTGCTATTGTAAACTAGGAAGTTTACGAAAAAATAATTGCTATTTATAAAATTATATAAATAGTAAACTAATATAAATAGTAAATTGAAAAAAAAATTTAATTCCCATTAAATATATTCTATTAAATATATTCCCATTGAATATATTCCATTATTAAAAAAAGAAAGAAATTAATAGATTTAAGATAAAAAGAAATAGCTAAGTTCGTAATAAGAACTTGTTTCATAAGCCTCATAAGGAATAACCTTTCAAAAGTTAAAAAAAATAATTTTTTAAAAAAAAAAAATAAAGCATTATTCTTAAGACTACCAACTTTAGAGTTATTCATCAATATAACCAATTATTTAGACAGTTATAACGATATTGATACTTTCATATTAAAACGGTGGGAATAAAATTAATAATAAAAAATTAAGTAATGAATGCAAATTTATTAATTCTTTTAATGAACTTGATTAATTAAATTTTACGAAAATTTGTTTTGTTCTCTAATTTGTTATTTTTTTAAAAAAATTAAATTAGTCATTTTCTTACTGCCTGTGTATTGTTCATATTTCGTGAGATACTATGGTCCATCATGTCCTCACTCCCTTCTACAAAATGGACTTTACGAGCAGTGCTTGTAGCAGCCAGTTCTAGAAAGAATGAGACAAGATTGGAGACAAGGGGTCAGCGTTTATCAGAGGAGGGAATATTAATGAAGGTGATATCTTAAAAAGTGAATGTCGATGCAACATTAATTCAGATTCAACAAACAACTTGATTAAATCATGAAAACTGACATTTTCATTAAAATTAATTATTTATTAAGAAAAATTAGATAATTAGTTATATTAAATGCTTCAATTTTATTTTTAAGGAACAAAGCTGCATTTATTCTATACAACGCAATTGACTATAAACAAATAAAGCAATTCATCAGTACCTATTATATAATCAATCACTAAATTAAGCAGAGTTCTTTTTTAAGCATACGCCATTTTGTAATGTGTTAAAGAATGTTGATTTTCATTAACGTCTCTCACTTCCTTGGCTGAAAAATATATTCGGAATGTAACATTGCTCATTGAGAATTCCAGTGATATATTTCATTTCTATGAAAAATAGCTCACAAATTTAATACGTAATAAATCAGGGAATCCAATTTAAAACTTCTGAATCCAATTTAAATCTTTAGGATGATTAATAATTGCTGTTAAAATTCGTAATCACCAATGAAAATCATAAAAGTTTATTCCTGTTTTGAACCTTAACTGCTTATTCTGTAATGAAATTTGAGATTAAGATGGGGAATAGTATTTTTTTTTTTAAATTTTCTTTTACTCGAAAACTCTTTGATAAATTCTCTAAAAGTACCTTCAAATCATCTTCATTAATATGTCATAAGCATTTAACAGCATTAGATGCATTGAAATTACACTGATTTCCTGCATTTTTGTAACCAAATCTTTTGATGTTTAGTGTCTTTTTAAAAAAAGCAACTTACGTTTTTTTTTCCCCCATAACTTTATTGTACAAAAAACAATTTGATTTACAATATGATACTGATGAATTAAACACATGCGAAAAATTAGCAACATTCCAAATCGGCAGCCTTTTCTGACTCACGATCTAATTTTAATTTTTTTTTTATTTGTTACCCGAGATCACTTTTCAGTGACGATCGGGGTTCAAACAAGTGTTGATGATCATTCCAAGATGTCTTGCTAGTCCACAAATGTGACCTTCGAAACTTATCGTTGAAGTTGTTGTTGGTTCGGTTTTGTGGCGCAAGGTCCAAAATAGGACAAGCTGGGCCATGTTATCGTTGAAGATCACGCCTCTTATCGTTGAAGGTCACGCCTCTGATCGGTGGCGATTTTCTGAATGTCCATTGTTCATAAAATTCCATTCTACTGACGTAATCTTCGGTTACGCCTCTGGTCAATCACGGACCCCTGAAAGCCCATCCCTGTTCTGGATGGTTAAAGTAATTTTTTCCAGGAATTTTGACACAGAAACTGATTTCGCATCTTGCAAGGCAGTCCCCTTACTTTTGTAGTTTTCCAATCTTTAGATGTCTTGAGTAAGGAGGCGATATTCCAAGAATGTGAGGTTATAAGCAGCTCCAAATATTTCCCAAGGTTAAACTGCCTTGATGACTTCACGTATTCATCGATTGAAAAAAACATTGATCTTTTTGTCATATCATAGAGTACATCTCAAAATTATACGATTACCCAAAATACCATTCACTTAAATCGAATACTATACATAAAATGAATCATTATAACTGATTAAGTCAACTGAAATGAGTCAAATTTTTTTAATAAAATAAATAAATTGAAAGAAATTGAGTTAGTTTCAAATAGCAAGTTTTTAAGAAAAAAAATCCATAAGTGTTACAAATATAAGATCATTTACATTTTATATTCAAAACCGATTTAGTTTATAAAATTACTATCGTTTTTCTTCCAAAACGGATTGTAAACATGCTTTGCATAACAAAAAAATGCAAAATTAATATTTTATTATTAATAAGAAAATTTGAATTTGTTTGTTTTTATGATGGAATTCATTGTTTCTGTTGAAAATGACTTGAGACTTGGACTTTGAGTTAGAAGGACACACGAAGGTTATTTGATATTTAAAGAGTATTTTAAAAATAATTATAAACCTTTACACATTGTGAAGGCATTGTGGTGTCCTGTTCGTCATACTTTTTACCAAGTCTTCTTAGTAATTTACTCCCAAGTCTTTCCATGTCTCCTAAGCATTGTTAACAAGATATTATAAAGTTGAGAATTCCTTCCGATTGTTAAAAAAATTCTTTGTGAGTACTCCTCAAATATTTTTATTAACAATTAAATCAAGAAGAAGTTAGTGGCCAGCTCCAAATATTTACTTTATTTTGTTGTTATCACTTTTTTCAAATCTTAGATATGTTAGCAGACGTGTCTTGTTGGAACAAGTTTAAAATTCATAGAAATGACTAAATACAAACAGCCGCGGTTCAAATATTTCTTATATTCTAAGGGACTTTGATATTTCTTGTACTCTAAGGATTTTTATATTGAATATTTCTTGTATTCTAAGGAGTTTTATATTGAATATTTCTTGTATTCTAAGGA
>JAPDSC010108592.1:0-11588 GCA_026290005.1 Latrodectus geometricus
TATGATTATCGATTTTTCATTTCAAAATAATTTATTGCTTTTTTTTTACAAAATATTTTATTGTCTTTACGTTGCTATCTTCTGAGAACAATTTCTACCTTAGAATATGGATGTTGTTTTCTCAAATAAATTTACATACTCACTAAAATGCAGACTTATGATTATTATTTATTACAACATTTTTGGCAATAATTATAATAATTTTTTGATCAAAATCTTATTATGGTTGTGATAGCAACAAAATAATATCCGTTCTTATAGATATAAATGTAATATGGATTTACAATCTCTCTCGCTTCCCTATACTTTTTGACTAAAACTTTCTCTAAAAATATATTTATTCGAATTCCGGAGAAGTCTACAAGTCTTTTAAAATGAGTTTTCTATGTAACATATGTTTCTAATGAAATATCAAACGCAATTTCTCAGCAAATTGCCATTGTAATATTCAATATACATTAAAATATAAATCACAAAATGTTTTGAAAGAGGAATGTGATTTGAGTTTTTATATAAGCGACCAGGATTTTGAATAATCACGGTTATTATAATTATTAAAGCATTAGTAAAGTATTTATTAATAAGCAGTTATATTTCTTAAGTTAAACCGGATTAAATGTTTTCTAATATTTATTTTTGTTTTGTATTAAATTTTTTATATGCAACTTTGTTTTAGTTAAAGTTTAAGTTGTAAGAATCAAATGTCTTGTATAGTTCATTTCTTTTTCAGGTTTTTGGTTGAATATCTATTATATTTATCTGAGTATTTTAATCCATCAAAGCTTAATAAATCAAATAAAACAAGTTTTATAATCACTTATTTTAAGCATGATGATTAGCAATCAATTTAATTAAATAATCTATCTTCCAAACTCGTGGCTGTTTGATACTCAAATGTTTCATGACGCATTAAGATTCGCTCAGATTTTGTATTTTAAAAATGACTATGTTCAAAATATAAAAATTTTTGACATCCTTTTTATAAAAGGTTTCTCAAAATCAGAAATTTAGGAAATAATTCCAGATATTTCCATTTCGATCGTATAACTTTTTGAGTTTAATTCTTTAGGAATGTTATAAATGTCAAGTATTTTTAGAAAGAAATATTAAATTTTGAAAATATTTCTTTTAACTTATTAAAAAAGACTCTTACATTTTCTTTATTTCAAGTGATGGAAAATATAGCTTTCAGAATAATAATAGTATTCGTTTTTAATTTGCCAATATTTTTTTCTTTTTATTAGATGCATTCAAGATCGTTAAGCATTGGAATCACTAAACCAATTTGTTTCTTAAGTACTCTTAAATTTGTTTAATTTAATTTGTGATTATTTAAATAGATTTATAAACGAAATAAATGAAAGATTCTAGAAATTTAATTTATTACCTACAATTATTTCTTCATTTTTATAAAAACAAACAGAAATTACTTTTGAAGACCTATATTTTTATACTTTGGTACCCATTTTTCGTTATGTGGAGGAATGAGCATCAAAGAATGTGCAAATTATTTATGAATGTTTACAAAAATAATCAACTTTGCAAAGTCATATAATTTTTTATAATAAAACTTTTTTTTATAAAAAGTCAGCTTATTTAATTCTTTTCTGAGAATAATTTATAAATGAAATAATAAAGTTAAAATAAAGTAAATTTTTTCAAAGTAGCTTTTTTAAAAAAATTTTTCATGATTTATGTGCATGATGTATGATTTTTTTAGCAAAATGTATATATGCTATAGGCATTTTATTTAAAAGATATATGTTTTTTTAAAAGTTTCATACTATATTAAATAAGAAAATTAACCTTGAATATGACTAATATTAATTTAAACATTTTGGTAAAAGTTTCATCCTAATCATAAATTATTGTTTCATATTTTATATAAAATAATTCTTTGAAATATGTTTTAACAAAAATTACGAATTTCTTTTCAGGGAATCTTGTAAATTAAAATTAACGCTTGAAATGCATTGCTAATTCAATCTAGAATATTTCTTTTTATTTATTATTTAAAAATTGTTAATGACTTCAAACTAAAATGATGAGAATAAATAAAAAAATACAGAAACATAATAATCAAATATATTTTAGTAAAACCTACAAAATACAATTTTGTATCTGTTAACAGTGTAAAAGTATGTACAAAATACAACTGATGTATACAAAGATTTGTACGAAGTTATATGTTTAAATACTATAATCTTCATACATCTTTCAACAATTTACAGAAAAGTACATTTTAATATAAAGTAGCTCAGATTTATAATTTTTATAGAAATAAAGGAACGCAGCTCTTTAACGTGCTTATTATTAGTTAAAAGTGCATCAGTATTTGTGTAATAATGCTAACAACTTTAGGTAGACTAGGTTCTTGAAAAACACACTTTTTCTCACAATCTTTTAATAATATTTTTTCTCCTAAAAGACTGAAAAAACTGGTTATAATTATTTCGCATGCTTCTTCTGTGAGATAAATAAAATAACGAGAATTTATTTCTTGGAGTGTTGATGGTTTTAGAAAAGATTTAAAAATATTTAAATAAGTATCTTAGCAAGTTAATGAAAGGAGATTGTTAATCATAAGATACACAAAAGTTTCTAAAAAATAAACATAGTGATATTTAAGCAACTTCATAAAATCACTAACATTTATTAGTTGTAATTATTAAGTACTTTCTGCGTACGTAACATTTATTTAATAATCTTGAATAATCCTTCCAAAGTAATATCCATTTTGAATGTGAGAATTTTATATATTTTTCAACATTTTTGCTTATTTAGTTTTAAAACAAATTTTTAATATGAATGCTTAGAATTAAAAACTCACTTTTTAATGAGATATTATAGTAATGTTAAATCTTTTTGAAGATCTAATTAATTTTGTCATGGTTTTCACATGTTTTTTAACTGATTTTTTATAAGATTAACATTATACTTCTTTGACTCAGTTTTAAAGATATAACTAAAAATCCAGCTATATAAAATAGGTTTTTTCAAATGATACTGGAAAAAAGCAAGTCTACAATAGGTGATTTATTGCATACATAGTTCTATATTAATGAAAGAAAAGAAATTGTAAATAGTTATTGGTGAATTGAGAAAGGCAAGATGATATTTCTTGATTTACAATGATTTTTTTATGAAAAATTCTTAATCACATAGGACTTATATTTATCTTATTGATTTAGAATTGAAATGTTTTTTTTAAATGTCTTGTAATTTTTTAAAATCATTTTCATAAATATGATAGTGACACGATTATAACCTTGTAGTATTTTAGAAGAAACCGGGATTGGTGTGTTCAATGATGCATCTTTTACAAAATTTCTTTACTGTCCTGTAGCCCTCCACTGTAATATTGCAATCCTGAATGTTCAGTTGTTGGAGACCTCGGCAGTAAAAGGATATACATCGTATGCCTTGGTCGGTGATCATATCACAAGACTTGACACTAAGTTTCTTGAGATTTGGACAGTGTTCTGATAAAAGGCGAAGTCCATAGTCTGTGACATCACATTTACCAATGTCTAAAGCTCTTAATCTAGAACAGCATCTGGCTAATACTTCCATGCTGTGATCAGACACAGCTTCGCAACCTCTCACGTTAAGGTACCTCAGCTTATAGCAGTGACGAGCTATCTGTTTGATGCCAGCATCCGATATCTGATCACATTTAGCCACGCTAAGGTACCTTAAGTTGGAACCAAGTTTAGCGAGTTCATACATTCCAAAATCTGTCACTAGGACGCAATCACTGATACTGAAAAAGAAAGAATATTGGGTGATAAAATCAGACACATAGCTTAATTAAAATCATATTGTTTATTTCAAAATTAAATAAGTTTATAATTAGGAAAAATTTGAAATTTATTCATAAAAATTGTAATGAGCTTACTGGTAACAGTGTTTAGGGAAATATTAAGTAACAACTTGGAGGAGAGAAAATAATTCTAGGTATTACTAGAATAGATATTTACTACCTCATTTCTCTCAAAACTCGTAGTTAGATTTTAAGGAAGAGAAGAGATATGATACTATTACCAAAAATACATTGATAGACTAGTTATTAATATGTTTCTACAGCTGTTATTAATAATTTTAGAGTATTAGAAAATGTTTAATTGAATGATGTGAATGCTTCATTGAAATATTTTACAGCAGTTTGCAACTATGAAGGCCAATTTTTGTGTAACTAAGAATTTGATATTATTTTTCAAGTCATATTAAAAAACATTAAAAAGTATTTCTTACAAAATAAATAGATAATAACTACAGAAATGTGTAAACGCGTACTTACAAATAATTTTTTTTATAAACATTGTTTTGAATATCAAATACTTACAAACTTAAGGCTAAATTTTATGACTTCAGAGAGATTTTATTCAAAGTGAGAATCCTATGCTGTTTTATTTTGAATCAATAAAATAAATTTCAACGTATTTATAAATTTCTTAAATGAGAGAAAATTTTTTTAATGAAGAAACACAAAATTATAGTTCTTAATTAGGTGTAGATATGTAAGTTTTATAATTATTAAATTGCATATTGAAATATTTCAATAAGAGAACATTGATAACAATTTTTGAAATATGCAATCTTTTATTTGCTCAAAATTTTGTCTTGCTTAAAATAAAAATTCACGAAGAAAAGCTCTAATAAGAAGTCTACCTGAGTTCTTTCAGCATCATGCAAAAGCTGGATATTGCTTTGACACCATTGTCCGTAATTTGTACACAGCGGCGGAGGTAGAGGTGAGATATCTGGGGACAATTGCGAGCAATAGTTTTCAAACTAAAATCTTCCAGACTATGACAGTCTGTTAGGTCCAGAAACTGAATACTAAGTTGCCTGTGGTGGATGACTTGATGAGGAATGTGCAGGGAATCTTTTGAAGGATGATCTAGATCTGATCTCTCATTCGAAACAAGTCTTGATTGAACTGTTGTCACTAATTGGCACCCTAAAATATGAAAAGCTTATTTAGTATTTCAATTATTATATTAAACTTCGCTGGATTGTTTCTCTTAAACAGTAATTACTGTTAAACAGTAAAACATTTCATATACTTTCTTAATGTAAAATTATGAAACAGCACATGTTTCACAACGCATATTTATTTAAAAATATTAAAATTTAGTGTATACATGAAATTGCTAATAATATAGGTACTGAAATGCTTGCGAGTGCATTTAAATCGGAAGTATGCAAGAAATCTTAAATAAATCAACGAAATTTTTATTTGGTATTATATTTATTGCTGTTATGCGAATACAAAAATAACAAGTAACATTATGAATACTTTCTTCCAGAACTGGATTTTAAGCTTTTTTATGAATTTTGTATTTTAAAACTTTGGACTTAACAAGAATTTAAATATTGGTATAATTCAATTATCAGAGTTACGCATGTGTTAATTTTTAATCCTATTAACAAATTTTTAAATATAGTTTACACATATTTAAGTAATTAATCTTAAAAAGATCTTGAAGATAAGGCCAGGGAAAATAACTTTGGTTCTTAATGATTAGGCTTCATTTGGAGCTATATTTTTACTCTTCGTTAAAATTTAAAATATATGTCATATTCTCAAACACCAAAATAAAAAAAAATAAATGCTATATGTTTGTGTACAAGTTTGTTAGAGTGCTAAAAAGATCGTGTATTTCAGAAAGGGAATTAAAGTATGTAACTTAAATAAGTTTATTAAGGTTTCAATTTTATTATTGCATATTTTACGAAACCGAATGTTTTTTTTAAAGGTGATAGGACATTTAAAAGTATTGAGTTTATGAAAAATCCTATGGAAGATAACATTTTACCCTAGTATTTTGATAATTAATTTTGGGCTATGCTGAGAACCTGTTCTCATCTGATTGACTCTCAGCTCAAATTCATATCCCATCTCCAAACAGGAACATGGGTATCGACTGAAAACAGGACAGAAATTTAAAATTTAGAAAACTTTTTTTTAACGAAACAAAGGTCTTATTGAAATATTGAAGATATCTGAAAAAAAGTTTTTTTACAATGGGAAAGATAGTTTGTTTAAAATACTCATACCATAAGAAATAATGTAATTTATTATGAGCTGTAATAAGTGGCATTAGATTCGAATCTTAATATTCCCACGATAATTTTTATAAGCCATATTATTATAAGTGACTAAAAACTGATTACAAAGAATAGTTTAGTACATATACACAACATAAAATACATTTCAATATACTTTTTTTCTAACTTTATATAGACTCTTTTCTCTTAATTATCTCATTTAAAAATTTTAGTAAATACAAAACACCTACAATTATTGTTTACTTGGAAAAAAATCTAAGAAGTTAAATTCTTGATGCTACAAAACTACATAAATTGCAAATTTAATTCAGGATATTGAATTTCAAAATATAAGAAAATCAAATTGGTTTTATAATAAATTGTTATTTTCTCAAACTAGTATAGAGCTTTCTAACATTTCTGTTTTTTGAAAGCTCGCAATTTTAAATTGACTAGACGCTTAATAACAGCTAACTTCAGTGAGTCGCATTTTTTTTTAATTTGCATCTCAAATAACAAAAACTATTTTATGTTATTCCGTGAGAATATGGGTAAGAAAAAAAATTTATGTCATGGGGATAAAAGCATTCATGATTTAAAATATCATTCTTAGTATGTTGGTCACGATATCGTGTGCTAGAAAAGTGCCATAAAATTCTATTAACAAACCCATCTTTGAAGATCGTTAAAATTTGAAAATCAATGGCACTAATCACAATTTGAAAATTTATGGATATTTGATTCCCTTTAAGTTTGGAGTTTAAGGTTTTTTTGGGGAGGAATAAACCTGTGTGACAAGTTAGGCACAAAAATTCAACAGTCTTTCATAGATATGACCTCGATAAGAATCATCAAATAATTTAGAAATGCAAATCCCATGCGACACAAAATGTTTTCAGGAAATACTTTAAATACTTTATGCCATATTTGGAAATACAAATTTCACAGTAGTAATCAGAGATTAAAAAAATACAATATTCATAATTAAAAATCTTATAAAAAAACTATAGAGCGTAGAGCTATCAAATTAAAGACAACTCTTTAAGAGATAGGACTTAATATAATAAATTTATTTTGTGAATAAAGTGATGTATATATATACACTACTGGCCATTAAAATTGCTACACCAAGAAGGCGACATGCTACAGACGTGAAATTTATACGAAAGGAAGAAGGTGCTGTGATATGCAAATGATTAGCTTTTCAGCGCATTCAGACAAAGCAGACGCCAGTAACGACACCTACATTGTGTTTAAATGAGGAAATTGTTCAGCCGGTTCCTCATACACAAATTGCATTTGAACGTTGTTGCCTGGTGAAAAGTTGTTGTGATGCCTCGTGTAAGAAGGAGAAATGCGTACCAGCACGTTTCTGACTTTGATAAAGGTCGAATTGTAGCGTACCGGGATTGCGGTTTATCTTATCGCAGTATTGCTGCTCGCGTCGGTCGAGATCCAATGACTGTTAGCAGAATATGGAATCGATGGGTTCAGGACGGTAATACGGAACGCCATGCGGGATCTCAACGGCCACCTATCACTAGCAGCCGAGAAGACAGGCATATTATCCGCATGGCCGTAATGGATCGAACAACCACGTCATGAGCCGTGAGTCCAGAAACGGGGTCGTGTGGAAGACAACAATTGTCTGCACGAACAGTTCGACGACGTTTGCAGCAGCATGGACTCTCAGCTCGGAGACCATGGCTGCGGCTTCCCTTGACGCTGCGTCATAGACAAGAGCACCTTCAATGGTGTGATCAACGACGAACCTGGGCGCATGAATGGCGAGACGTCATCTTTTCAGATGAATCCAGGTTCTATATACAGCATCATGATGGTCGCATCCGTGTTTGGCGGCATCGTGGTGAACGCACACTGGCAGCATGCATTCGTCATCGTCATACTGGCACATCACTTGTCGTGATGGTATGGGGTGCCATTGGATACACGTCTCGGTCACCTTTTGTTCGCATTGACGGTGCTTTGAACAGTGCACGTTACATTTCTGGTGTGTTACGACCCGTGGCTCTACCCTTTATTCGAGCCCTGCGAAACCCTACGTTTCAGCAAAATAATGCCCGACCTCATGTTGCCTGTATTGTTCGGACCTTCCGGATACGGAACATGTTCGGCTGTTGCCCTGGCCAGCACGTTCTCCAGATCTTTCACCAATAGAAAACGTCTGGTCAATGGTTGCCGAGCTCGTCACCAAACGCCAGTCACTACGGTTGATGAACTGTGGCATCGTGTTGAAGTTGCATGGGCATCTGTAGCTGTACAGGCAATCCAATCTCTGTTTGACTCAAAGCCCAGGCTTATATCTGCTGTTATTACTGCCAGAGGTGGTTGTTCTGGGTACTGATTTCTCAGGATCTATCCAGCCAAATTTTTTGAAAATTTAAACACTTGTTATTTCTAGTATAATATATTTTTTCAATAAATATCATTTTGTTATCTGCATTTCTTCCTGGTGTAGCAATCTTAATGGCTAGTTGTGCATTTATTTTTCACATTTCTTTTAATTGCTTCATTGGTTACTATATGTAAGATCATAGTATTTCTCAGATATCCGAAAACATAATTTTTGTCTTCAGATAGTATTTATTTTATTTGAAAATTTGATAACTTCATTTATGTAGAAATGAAAAGTCATTGTTCATCTTCTTGAATAAGAAACAGTAAGCGAAATTTTATTATCTTCATGACAATTACTTTCAAACGGTTATTTTTTATTAGTCAGGATCATTACAGATAATTATCAGTATAAATTGATAATTGTGAAACATGCGAAATGATAATGCAACAGTAAAATGGTTACACAAATAATTTACTCTGTAATAAAATCAATTTTTAATTTTTTTTCTTATATTTTTCTATAACAAGCAAAATGGTAGAAAATTTAATATAGAAACCATTATTTACAATTAATATGAATGAAATAAACGATGAATAAATTAGTATGGAAGATAAAATTTTATTTTTAACATGCATAGAGTTTATAGCTAAAATTATCATTCAAAATCAATGGTTTCATTAAAAAAGTTAATTTCACGTTCCTAATTAAAATAGAATTAAAAATAAAAATTTAAATTCATTAATGTTAATAGATACTGTAAATTGCAAAATAATTCTTAATTCAAACAAACATTTTATAGCAAGCAGTTAACATAAAATAAATTTCAGCAATGAGAATTAATTTTTGCCATTATCTTGCATAATTAACAATGCCTTCCATTTGGAGAAAAAACAAACCATAATAAAAAAAATTAGTACTAAATAAGAATACGTAAGAACACAAGATAAATAGCAATAAACAACATCTATTAAACTGAATGATTTAGAATAAATCATAAATGGAAATATTACAAAACAATTGAAAATTTTGAAATTTAATTTTCACGAAATTGTTCTTATTTAGCAAAACCATGGAAAAGCTCAATTGTCACTAGTTCAATAAACAGATAAATAATAATAACAGAAAAAAATTCACTTCTCTATTGGAGAAAAATGATGATAGACTTCTAAGAATTTGCGGCCGTAAAAATAGGTCTATTTTGGAAAATTAGCATTTTGGGCCACACAAGAGGAAAGGAAAGTTTGGTATCCCTTCCTGGTTGCTTAGAACAAATGAGATGTTGTTTTATATGTTAGCAGCATTTTTCCTATTTCACTCACTTCAGAACCCTCGTGAAAAAATTTTTAAACACGAAATTGGGAGGAAGTTGGTACTTGCAAGATTATCTGGAATTATACTGCGTTGCTTCCAAATGTGGTTTGTCCAATTTTCATTTCATTTCACTCATAAAAATAAACAACTCTTGGACGGTGATTTGAGTTGTAATGCAAAGAGAGACTGGTTGAGCCAGCGCTGCGGGCATCGAAAAAATGAATCAACATTATCACAGAGCACGGGAGCAATGGACTGGAGAAGATAGCAAAATATATGAAAGACATTCAAGATTCTTTCGGGAATCTAATATTAAAAAAAAATTCAAATTTGAAACACGAAGCAATTTCATAAAACTTTCAAAACAAATGCAACATTTCAGGCTTTCAAAAGAGTTTATGAATAAGGCAAAATTTACATTTCTTTAAAATATATTTTCCTAATATTTGTTTAAATACACAGTCATTGCAAAATAAAGCTTTTTAAAACCATAAATAATTTTAATAGCTAAAGAGTATTTGAAAAATCACAGAAATATTTTATTTCATATTTGAAAAGAGATTCAGTATTTACTTACAGGTGAAAATTTATGTTTAAGAATAATAGTCAAAAAATAGCTCATAACAGTTTTAAAAACAGATAATAGTACCTTAAGAATGAAGTATAAAAATAAGTAATAAAAGGATACAATTAGATCAACTTTTTCAAGGTTATATACATATATATATGCAGCTTTGAAAATCGAAATTTTTGAAAGAATAAATTATTCAATATTCTTATAACAATGAAAACGGAAAATTATGTAATTAAGTTGTGAATTCTTTTTGAATGTTTATTTAAGTTAAATAAAATATTTTTAATAAAAAATAAATTGTTTAAAATATATCAATGAGCAATATGTACTTTAATATATTATATATTTCTGTAATAACAATATGATAATTTAGTTTTGTTTATTTTGTAATAATTTATGTGTAAAACTTAAAAAAAGGTAAATCATTGAAAAAGTAAAAAATAAGGATATTTTCATTACAAAGTAGGAGAGGTAAAAAGGAATTTCATACCTATTCAAAAATACTAATGATTTGATGCACATCACACTAGACTTCTATAATCATTGTTTAATTACTATTTAATTAAATTATTCTTTTGAAATGTTACTTTCCCTATTAAGTATTAAACAGATATCATTAGAAATACGCAAAACGATGGAAAGAGCTGTGAATAGTGAATTTATATTAGACTGTGAGAAGACATTAAATGGTCTAATGGCTTAAAACCGAATACGTGAATAGAAGAATAAATAAGTTTATTATAAAAATAATAATGGGAAGGATGCTTAATGGGAAATATTAATGATTAAAAGAGAAGACATTAGAGTGTGTTACAAAAAAGACGGTCGCTTAAGACAGAAGCTAGCTGAAGTTGATTAGTAAAAGCGTTGGGTGTAATAAAATGACTTTTGTACATAACAATTTCATGATTAGCAAAATTAAATGAATAAACAATTTAATGTAATACTTTGAGAACTTATTTTGATTTAACTTCGATTGAGTGTGACTCTTGTGAATAATTCAATAATATTAGCACAGGGTATTAAAAATAATTGTTCTGTTTCAAACAATAAAATAAAAAGTATTTTAAGTATATACAGAATTTAAAATATATTTAGCCATGGATGAATTAAGATAAATTAGAGCTTTAGCGCAACATTTCTTTCATCTAACTTTTGTTGCATTTCTCATATTTTTGGGCAATTTTGTTGCCCAAAAATTGCATCTATCTTTCGCTACTATTTCAGATTTCTTAAAAAAGTTTTATATATATATATATATATATATATATATATATATATATATATATA
>JAPDSC010108604.1:0-13792 GCA_026290005.1 Latrodectus geometricus
GACACTGACACTTTCTAAATGAATTAAAGGTTAAAAAAATATTTAACAAAAGAAAAATAATCACAAATTCCTTAGGTTGTTAAAACGTCTTTATGTGAGAAACAAGATATTCCTACAACTACCAAAACTAAGAAAGACTAGCTATATAAAAAATATAAATTGCAACGACGATCAGCGCCTTCTTGCGTTCAAACAGAATCAAATGGAGTACTTTGGTTTGATGATTTCTTCGGTGATTTTAAGTGTTTTGTTACAATTTTCGGTAAATAAACTTTTTTAATTTTTTTATAACAATTTAATGTTTCTGAATGTCAAGAGTTGTGATAAGTGTTAACATAACTTATGGATTGAAGAATTTGTGCTCCATACAGACTGCAAATAAATGTGTTACCTAAATTAATGAATACAATAAGAGAGAGAGAGTGAAAATTTCTTGACATCAAATCACACATTGTGCTATTAATAATTTTCAAAATAATTCAATCATAAAACTGCAATATCATGAATACTTCTCAATTGAATAAAAAAATAAAAGCTGCCTAACTTAGTACACTTAATATTTGCGTTTGGTTGAAAATTTAACATTTATATCCTTACAAAAAACTTAGAAAATATTTTTAAAAACTAATTTTTATTTATTATTTTTTTGATAATTCTGAATTTCATCTTAGATAAAAAATAGTTAATTCTTGCTTTCTTGTTCTTATAATTAATTTATACGAAATTCCTCCAGCGTGGCAAATATTAAAATTTAGAATAACTTTTTACGCCTATACATTTTCCAACATATGCGTTTGTATTTGCTATTTAACAAAATCTCAGAGTTAATGAGATTAATATCTGGATTTAATAATGGGTGACATATAATTCAACCAAAAGGCAAAGTAGACAAAAGTTAGGCGCTTCTTTATTTTCTTCAACTCTCTCAATCACAATAAATAACAATATTCATTTATTATTATTTTTTTTTAAAAAAGGAGATGAAAGATGTCCTTTCTATAAACTAGATTGAGTGAAAGTTGAGAAAAGTTTTCTTTGAGAAATAGAGAACTCAAAACTACCAACTTTCTCACCTAATATAGTATCTTCATGATATAAAAAGTTATCAACAATACGAAACTTATTAAACTCGTTTACGGCCATCTTGCCAACAAGAAGTAAGCTGGAGTTATTTTCCTGTTAATTTCGAAACTTTTCAGAGTCTGTGACATATCATTATTGTTAATATAAGTCTCTTGGGATCGGGTAACTAAATTTTCAGATATCGTAGGGCAACATTTAACAGTTCGTTATCGAAAGTTTTAATTACATTTTTATTTTTACTTTCATTTAAAACATTACTTAATCGATTTTATTATCAGATAGCATGTCAGTACTCAAATTATCTTGAAATATAATAATATCCAAATTATTTTTATGAAACATATCCACGTTCTAATTATTGTCGTGCAAATTATCGAAATCAGAATGTCTTCTATGGCATCACATTTTAATTTAAAATTATCATCATTCAATTTACCATTTTCGATTTCATTATCATGCAAGTTAATACTATGTACAATTTCGATTTCATTACATCTTAAATAATTACCATTAATATCAAATTTTAATTCATTTAGTGTACTTAAAGATATAAACAAATCATTTGATAAATTATCAATCTTTGCACATGTAACATTAATTGGTTCATCAAAATTTACACAATCTTCACACTCAGTTAAAAGCAAATTAATTTATGGCGTTTTAAAACTCTGGCCAAAAGCTCATGTTAAAAGTACAATACCATGAGAAGTTATATACTTTCCTGAAACTAAATTATTCCTTATTACAAAAATTAGTGTTCCCGTGTCAGCTATTGGATTTATAATGTTTGAATAAATCTTTAATTTAATTATTTCTAATGAGTCCACACTTCATTAATAACGGATATAACAATTTTCCTAAGGTTTCGGTTTTTATGTTTAAAAAATTTAGTGACCTTATCTGTCTATTGCAGGTGTCAACTAATTTTCCCAAAGACATACTATCATTTGAGTTTCGAACAACTTATAAAGTTAATAATTTCTGCATATACATATTAATTAGGAAGTCTTTCTTAGTTACTAAATCTTTCATATAATAATTTTATTGCTTCATCGAAATTTTCTGACAATAAAGAAAAACCTTCTATTATCTTTAATGCGTTCGTTACCTCCTAGTAAATTTAATAAATAGTTAAATTTATCAATTTTTGACAGGTTTGGGTTTTCGGCTATAGATGTATTAAAAGAATTGTTTGTCATTCATGGGAGTTTCCATAATATTTCGAAACAGATATTTTATCCAGCCTTACTTATCTGACATTTTAAGATTATCGTATTTAACTTATAATAGTTCTAGTTGCTCTTTGACATTTTCAATGACATTATCATTAATAGCAACATCAATAACAGATATTGTTCTAGTGATGACGGTTCGAACGGTTTTCCATTCTTTCTTCAGTTTTATAATTATTTATTTTGTTTTCCTCCACCATTCGTACACTTTAAAAATTAAATTAAAGGCTTCTTACTTTGTGAATAATCAATTAACGACGTACTTTATTATTAATGCTTACATCAGCCTTTTTTCCCAAAGATTGTAGCGCCACCTGCATTACTCCTTAAATTTCTAAATTTCACCTTAAATTCTCAAATTCTAAAAATATTCTTATGTAATTGTACTATATTCAATAAATTCAAAGTTTGGTTTAATGCTTAAAGTTCACAAAAAGTTATGCTTGTTAGATTACATTACATTTCTGAAAGTTATATAACTTGATTTCAAGTTTCATAAATAAATGAAAATGCTTATATTTTATTAGCGTGCTTTTTATTTACTTGAAAATTCAGGAAACGTTTTCTGAAAAAATATTAGTGTGAACTTTATCAAAATTTTAAAAATGATATCAGTTTAAATATGGAATTATATTCATTATCCTTATTTAAAATTAAAATTTCTCAAATACTTGTGCATGAATTTAATAATTTAATACAATTAAAATATTCAAAAAGTAAGATAGAAAAAACTATAGCGTATGTTAGACATCAAAATAAATAATTACCCTTAATGCAAAAATTGTGTGTCTGTATTTAAGCCATCAAAATAAAGAGTTATCATCAATAAAAACTTTTCATACATTTTTTAGCCATATCTATGAAATGCAAACATCCGTAAAACTTCCAAGCATCCACGCCGATGACTGAGCATACCAAAGCTCGACCTCCCTTTGTTTAGTGGTAGTTGGGACTGAACCTAGAACCTTCGGCTGTGAAGAATGCAGTCCTACCACTTAATTACAGTGGGCTCATTAACTGGCTTATAAGTCTTTTCATAATTTGCTGAAATTAAATATTTAAAATTATTATCATATTATAATTTATTAAAAGTGAGAAAAAAATTGCTATTAACAGAACACTTTTATCACTATCATATTAAAAAATGACAATAAATCAGAATGCTTTAATGAAAATATGGCTAAGCATTTCTTTCCTGTTTATATATGCATATTCATTATACAGAGTGATTCAGCTCGTCGGTGACAAACTTTGAGGATCGATAGAGCACACCTAGACGAACATTTTTGAATAGGGAATGTAGGGTCCCTGGCGCAATGGTAAGGCGCTAGGCGCTTTTGAAAATTTGGGTGCCGAAATTCGAAGCGTCATAAAAACTAGGGAAATGGTTAGATTTTCTTGCTTTTTGCGGCGAAATGATTCTGTTTATTTAGACTTTCTTCAACACCAATTTGATAAGCGTATCTCTTAAAACATTGATAGGGGGTGCTGTAGACTTTGGAGAGCTAGATAACAACTTTAAGCTCGTTATTTTGATAATTTAACACATGCTCGCCAAAGTTTATACTCTAACTTAAATTTTCAACCGAAAAGTAGAACCCTGCAAAAAGCGTAAGAGACGGAATAAATTATCGAAGTACAGGGTGGTTGAAACTCGAAGGCTACTAAGAGATAAACAGATTTCTTGACTTATGGAATGCATTTTCATGATTCTGTTTGCTGGGGCTCTCTGAAACTCAGCTGAACTGTACAAAAAGAAAAACCGATAGGGGACGCTTTGGGCAAAAAACTTAATTCGTTGACATTTCGGTCGCTAACTGAGAATGGGGCGCTACGATCAGTTAGTAATAATGAAAACACATTTTCTACCACTGCTAAACACTTTTGAATAAATTTAGACCAAAAACATTAATGATACTGGAAATTTATTTACAAAAAATAACACTAAAGAAGATGCTCGAAATTTCGACCTTCAGTCATGATGGTCATTATTCGTCACCTCCGTCGCATTGAGGAGTGTGTGTTTCCAACAATGCCAGGAGTATCTCTGATCTCCCCTGCAGCTGCCATAATGCGTGCCACAAGTTCTTCAGCACTGCTGACAGGTGTATGGTAGACCTGGGCCTTCAGGTAACCCCAAAGGAAGAAATCCAAGCAGGTGAGGTCTGGTGATCGGGCAGGCCAGTTAACTGGAGCCCCACGCCCTATCTACCGATGGCCATACCTTGCGTTTAGATAGAGACGCACGTCGTTCCTGTAATGGGCCGGAGCTCCATCGTGCTGGAACCACATCTGGCGACGCGAATCTTCGGGTATGTGCGCCTCCTCCAGAAGCTGAGGCAGCACTTGATCCAGGAAAATCAGGTAATTTCCACCTGTCAGCCGTTCAGGTAACAAATAAGGGCCAATGAGGCATTCCCCCAGAATGCCGGCCCACACATTTACTGAGAAACGCTCCTGGGCTGCTCGGCTTCTGGTTTCATGTGGATTTTCATCACATCACACATGACTGTTGTGGGCATTCCATATTCCCTCCCGGCTGAAGGTGGGCTCGTCCGTAAACAAAATGCTGTTTACAAAACGGGGATCCCTGGCTCTCATCGCCAAGTACCATCTTGAGAATTCCACTCGAGGGCCAAAATCCTGCTCTCCGAGCAACTGCACCCGCTGAATGTGGTAGGGGTGCAGATTCCGGGAACGTAAGATGCGCCACGAAGATGCTTGCAAAATGCCAACATGTCTGGCGATATCTCTCGTGTTAAGACCTGGGTTGTCCTCAACCAGGTTAAGCACAGCCTCTTCGTTGTCGGGGGTGCGCACTGATCGCTCCCGTTCAGGCCTGCCTCCGTCGAAAGATCCCGTCTGGGACAACCTCTGGTGTACTCGAGCGAAGAAGGCATGGCAGGGGATTTGCCTGTTGGGGTAACGTTTGGCGTACAACCGCTGAGCGGCTCGTCCATTACAACCAGCACCGCCATACGCCAAATGCATGTCAAGCAATTCAGAGTTTGTGTACCGTTCCATCCTACTACCGATCTGCAGACAAACAACCCGAAGCTTAAGTAGGTACCGCAAGTCCAAAAGACGTGTCTGGGCATGCAACTACGTCATTTCGTGTTGTCGTCTACGCGTTACGTATCTCTTGCATATCGATATGGTACGATATCTTTTGCATATATCAGCAAAAAGCACCTTATGTAAATTTTATTGCGCGCATTGTGTATGATTGAAACCAGCTAGGTTTGTTTAAAAAAAAAAAACTGCAATTTTAATAGCTTCTTATGATAAGTAAAATTACTCTCTTGTTTTGTTCCTAACTGATCGTAGCGCCCCGTTTCCAGTTAGCGTCCGAAATGTCAACGAATTATGTTTTTTGCCCAAAGCGCCCCCTATCGGTGTTTCTTTTTGTACCGTTCAACTGAGTTTCAGAGAGACCAGCAAACAGAATCATGAAAATGCATGCCATAAGTCAAGAAATCTGTTTGTTTATCTCTTAGTAGCCTTCGAGTTTCAACCACCCTGTATTTTGACGATTTATTCCGGCTCTTACGCTTTTTGCAGGGTTCTACTTTTGAGTTCAAAATTTAAGTTAGAGTATAAACTTTGGCGAGCATGTGTTAAATTATCAAAATAACGAGCTTAAAGTTGTTGCCTAGCTCTCCAAAGTCTACAGCGCCCCCCATCAATGTTTTAAGAGATACGCTTATCAAATTGGTGTTGAAGAAAGTCTAAATAAACAGAATCATTACGCCGCAAAAAGCAAGAAAATCTAACCATTTCCCTAGTTTTTATGACGTTTCGAATTTCGGCACCCAAATTTTCAAAAGCGCCTAGTGCCTTACCATCACGTCAGGGACCCTACATTCCCTATTCAAAAATGTTCGTCTAGGTGTGTTCTATCGATCATCGAAGTTTGTCACCGACGAGCTGAATCACCTTGTATATGTCATACAAAACATACATCTCAGCAATTTAAGTTAATTATTGTTGTCCTTTTAAGAATTTTTTTGTCTATGTACTTTCTTTCTGCTTGAAAAAAAAATGCCTCTCACTATTCAATTGCTGGTACACACAAGAGTAAGTTGATGTACCCGCTTTAGATTAAAATACTATTAAACAATCTCAAAAATTAAAAGGAATCGAGTATGAATACCTTTTATAAGCTCACCAGAAAAAACTTTTTTCAAGTTATAAAATTACAGATATTTCTAAGTTTAAAACAAAAAATTATTTTACATATATTAAAGTTCGATATTAAAAATGATGGTAAAATTAATAATAATAGTAATGAATGAACTTACATGATTGGTACACAACTTTCATCTTAAATTTTTCCCATGTTTCCAATGGCTTGGCATCTTTTCTTGTTAGATTTCTGATCTTATTGATGTCCTTATATGGTAGCCATGAGCACAGAATGTTATTTTCTTCACTGAAAAGCCAAGTTGTTGGTACAACAAAAAGGACATTTTTCTCATCAGGGAATTCGACGAGGGCAAATTTTTTGCAGATGTCTACAATTCTTTTTCAATGTTTTCTATTTGAACATTAAATGTCATAGTAATATTAAAAAAAAAAGGAATTTGCTTTTAAGCATAAAAATTATGATAAATTTAAGAAAGGCTTTCTTTTTATTCACAAAATCAAATTAAAATTTAAATATTTTGATAAAAATTATATTTGTGCAATGATCATAAGCAAAAAATTAAGCTTTTCAATATATACTTGGTTTTTAAGTGCATTAATTTCTAGAAATGCTACTATCAAAATTTTTACTTTTAATGTAAAAGAGGAAAAGATACAAAGTTATCTTAATATGGGAGAAAAACATTTTTCGAAATAACTTCTTTTACAGAGTAGGTAAATAATTTTTTTGATAAATGTGAAACCTCAAAAATTGACAAATTGGCAGAATCGTGAGGTTGATTAAAAAAACTAACCTTTTTTTCATATATTTTTTACCAATAACATATTTCGCTATTTTTGGTCTTTACAAAATTTACAATACTACCGTCTTTCACTGATACATGACAATCTTTTCTTTTTTTTTTTCTTTCTTTTTTTTTGTAGAAAGAACACATGCTGGAGTTCTTACTTTGTAAAAGCAAATCCCTTTTAATTTTTCATATGACCCTCTTTTATGTTTTGAAGATGATACCGGTTCAATAGTATTTGAATTAAAATTTTTTATTTTGCTATGTTGATGACATTCTGATAATCTTTTTATGACTTGCTGTAATGGATGATTGCTCTTTTTTAATAAACGTTTAATAGAATAAATAAATTTTTCAAATGGAAATGCACTAAATGTGTCAAGGGGGCCTAATCTCGCAGCATCTGAGCTAAGGTGAATTAAAGAATGTACATTGTACACTAAAGATGATTCACCATAGTACTTTGGGATATTTTTAACAAATTCAAAAAATCTGTTGCAAATTTAACATTTCTTTTACACTGTAAATGTGAAAATAAAATTATTGATACTGAAAAGAATAAAAGATGCTTATAAACTTTTTTAGGCAGTAATTTTTTTAAGCAAACAAGTCCAATAAATAAAAGTAATTTTTTTAAACAAACAAGTCCAATATATAAAAGAAACTCAGTTGCCTTCCAAAATTCAAATATTGTCCTTGGTTTTCGACTGCACTCATAAGGCCAAACTGTTTGTATGGTAATCAGATAAAGATTTAATTCTTCTACTTGTATTTTGGAGAGTTTATAAGGTTGAATACCTCGTTTAATAATTCAAGTTCCTAGTAAACGACGCATCACACCTAAGCAAACTAATTTTTGAATTCCTGTGGATAATCTTGCCTACTTTCAGTTCCTGTAAAGGATTCTTCCTTTAGGATGGTCTGTTTGTAATGAGTTTCTGAAGGAATTGTTTGTACGCAACATACTATGGGCCTCTGGAAACACTAAAAAATGTTTCCAATCTCATTTCTGAACGCATCGATCACAGCGATAATAACCACTGCGGCTTTTAATACTCTTAATAAAAGCTTTAGCTGGAGCATCACAGGAAAATGCTCTGATCTTCATTTTAAACTTTTTATCCTTATAAATAAAACCATTATTTTCCAAATCTTTCATATTATTAACAAAATCTGATAAAAATTCTTGTAAAAGATGTTTAGATGTTCCATAAAATAATTTTTTCAGAAAATGTTCTTTTAAGTTATCTTCCTCTATTGTGCATAAGATTGGCCAAAACTGTTTAGTGTTACTTTTATAGAGACATATTCGATCTATATTAAAATTTAAATTAAGACTATCTGATGTCTGAACATCTAAATTCTGCAATTTTCTTGAAATAGCATGAATTTTACAACTAAAGTATTCCCCATTTTGAATATTTACTTATCTAGGTGTTTTTAAAAGTGTTCTAGTATCACATGGTAAATGTGGAAACCAAAATCGCAGTCCTTTCAATAATTTGTACACTTTACTATGAGGAACAGTTGGACAATTATTCACCCAAGTAGAAGAAATGTTTCTATATCCTCTTTTTCAGGGTTGAAAATTCCATTTTGATAATCATCGCTGTCTGAACTAGGAATGGTAGAAGTATCATGAAATTCCTTTTCCTTGTAACTGAGGTCTGTAAAAACTGGAGTTTGACAAACTACAGCCTCATTAATATTTGAATGTGGATTATATGACTGTTTGGTCATTATATTTGAATTTAAACTATTTAATTGACCTGTCAATTTCTGCTATTTACTTTGATCATGAACTTTCATATTAAATGTACATTTTTCATCGGGTATCAAAATTTTTGTAGAGCTGGAATTAATATACTGAGCTACTTCTGCACATTTTTCATTTAGGAGTGTCTCTTTAGGTAACTTTTTCATTAACTGCTCTGCATCACGACGTATCTTTCGTTTTTCAGTATCCATAACAAAACCTGAATTATGAAAAAAAAAAACTTAAAAATAATTTTATTTACGTTTACAGAAAAAATTAACAATGCTTATATTTTACCAATTTTTCTTGCTAAAATAAAATTTCACCGTTAAGCAGTTTTGAATTTGATAAAACATGTTTTATATTTTTTCGAATTTTGCAATTTTAAATTTTTTTTTTTTTTGCATTATCACTGAGCAATGGGACTTCATTAGTAAGAAACTTAAGGAAATTAAATTATATGAATATATATTACAAAATATTAAATATGTTACAAAATAATGATATCAGTTATTCCTTCACTAAAATAAGGAAGACTTTTTTTTTTATATTTCCTTTATAATAAATCTAGCAAAATATATAGGCAAACGATAAAAATACATGAATCGACATAATCATGAATTTAGTTATGAAAATAAATGTTTTTGTTATGAATAACAAAGCCAATGCTCACCGTTCTATCACTCCTTTTATTATATATGCTGGTTAATTGTATCAATTCACATAGTAGATCATTTAAAAATATAAAATTTTTAGTTTTGACAGAATTACGTTTTTTGTTCATGATAGAAAATAACGGTTTGCGATTCAGTTTCAAATGAATAATTTTATTTTATGAATATTTTTATTTGTATTAATATATTCATAAAATACAATTATTCATTTAAAACTGAACAACAAACCGTTATTTTTAGAGGAACGGAAAGCGGAATTGAACCGCTATATTTTATTTTAATTGAACCGGAACAAAAAAAACTACGATTTGTAGTTCTGATTTCTACATATAAGATTTCATTTTACACATAACAAAGGTCCATTATAAGGCTTGACATCCTCTACTATTAGTAATTATATTTTTACAATGCCAAAATCTAATTTAAACTTTTCTCATTCTTAATATTTTATTATTTTCAAACCTTTGTTATCAAAAGTAATGGCATTTGCATCGTGCTTGAAAATTTTCTTAGACAAAATTCGTGTGTACGTAAAATGATTCCACTATAGAAAACTTTCAGTTGTATATATATGAATTTACAACTTTTGTGTCTGTATTGTTAGTCTTGTTATAAAAGAGTTTTGTTTTTTGACTAAACTCTTACAATAAACCAAAATTTTTAAAAATAACTCAAAATTTATATTAAATTTCTAATTAGGCACTATGTTATAGGAAATTTTTAAATAACAAAATAAAAATATTTATAAAGCTACCAATATTACATTTATTGGTCGTATCTCGGCTGACTATAGAGCATTTTTTATATTTTCTTCAATTACTTAAGTTTAGTTTAAGTTAAAATGCAAAAATGAATGTCTAAATGCTCCTCTAGAAGTAAAAACTCACAGGTATAATTTACAAAACGATTTTAAATATGATTAACTTATTTGTCTCAAAATACTGTATTATTTTCAAATGAACATGTTTTCTTTCTTATTAGTTTTTTTATTTTATATATTGAAAAATATTAATTTTTTGTAAACTTGTAAACAGTTACAATTTTATGTTAATTTCATTTAATTTTATATACATTGCTATAATTTTAATCCAGTTTCAAAATCATAGTAAATAATATAACAAAACAAAATAACAACACAATAGTTTATAATATTTCAATCTTAAAATCTATCTTTAAATGTTAATAAACAAACTAAAAATAAAATTACATATCATTGTCCCTTTTCCAGTGCCAATGTATTTTATTTACAGAAATCATTCAGTTTTTACATATGCAGATATATATTCTGTTTTTACATATACATAAATATCATTCTGTTTTTACATATGCAGGTAAATTGAAGATTTTACTATGCAAGATATATAGATCCTTGAGTAAGTAAAGTTAATGCCTTTCTTGAAAAGGTTTCCTTGCCTATCATGAAAAACGGGATTCTCTTTTGGGGAGAAATTTCCCTCATCTTAGGTTATTGTAATTTACGACAAAAATTAGCCAAATCAATAATATATACATCATAGTTGGCGCTGTGTGCAGAGCTTGATTTTCAGAGGAAAAAAAATAAATAATAAATTTGTGTGAGTGAATTAAAATTAAAAATTGATTGGAAATATTGATGCAATCGAACTCGTGGTGCGTAAAGTATAATGAGAAACATTGTTCACCTGATAAAAATTTACGATAAAACTCGTTTAAAAAAAAATCTTTTATTAAGTAAAAAATTTAACAGAATTTAAGTGATTTTCTGTTGAAGTTATCCAACAATTGCAAGTTAACTGAATTGCATATGGTCGTTCAGGCTAGAAACATGTTTTCTTTATTGTATATAAGAAAGATTCTTTTGCAAATTATATTTTATAGCAGTCTTTATTATATTGAAGTCTTTCATTTAACACTGCTATATGATATATGACAGTTTTTAACGACACATTATTACGAGATATGAGGAACAAACAATAAAAATCTGTGTTTTGTGAAAAAAGTTTTTTTTTTCTTTCTTTCTTTTTTTTGTTGTAAAAAAAATATAAACTTTAGGAGTAGAATTTGTTTGCAGCACAGTTTACAGGCAAAAATTGCTTTCTAATAAAATTATTTTTATTTTGATATTGATTTACTTTTATATTGAATTTTTGCTTGTACATTGAAAAGAATTTTATTCATTTTTTTTTACAGGCAAGGTTTTTATTTTACAGAAATTTAAAATCAATAGATAATTTTTGCATTGAATAATTACAACTCTAACACGTTTTCAGGATTGGTTCATACAATTTTATAAGCACCATAATAGTCGGATTTAATATTTTTACTTTTCAGAATATTTAGGTCACGGTAGTTTTGGTTATTGTATCATTCTTACTATCGGTAGGAAGTTAGTTCGAATCCCATCTTAATGGACGATCCATCGTGTCTAGCACTACGATTAAAGGACATTAAACAGGTCTTAGTCGCAATGTTCACAGAATAAAATGATACTCTGAGATTAGCTGATCACAAGTATTGAGCGTATTAATATCTGCCAACTCAGGAGTACATAATAATAGAAGAGCCTGAAATTCGAAAAAACGAAAACCAACCAAAATTGGTATAAAAAATTTAATCACTGATGAAAAATAAGATTTTAAAATTAAAAAATAAACAAGTGAACTTAATCCCCAGATGTTTACGAAAGTTTTAAGAAATGTCTAAGGATATCCTATAAAATCCTGATTAAGTGATATACTACAATATATATACTCATTATTATTTTATAACCAAAACATTTTTTTAAAATTATAAGAATTTGAGAATAGAACATAAAATTTTTCAGATATACTTAAATTATTAGATTTACTTAGTAGAACATGATATTCTTAATATACTCTATATGTTCATTTTATTACAAAAATAAATACTTTGTATTAAAACATTAGACCTTATTTGGCAAAGAGCTTCCACATTTGCATAGGATTGGAAACAGTCATATAAACTTCAGCAATAGGGAATGCTTCTTTTTTCAGTGCATGAAATCTCTTGTATTTTGAAAATGTAAAAATTACGTGTAATGCACAAAGTTTTATGATATTTCCTAAAGGAGTGGCTACCCGATCATGTATGGTGTAGCTTCAGGGCATTGCATTGATATTGCTTTGACCTCAACCAGAATTTCTTATTTTTAGCAATATCTGTGGATTTATCGAAAGTATATTAAAATTTTTAGGTTTTAATATTATAAAATGCTATACTTAAGATATTCCAGTTGTTTATATCATTAAAAAAATTAATTTTTTCGTGGAAAATCCTACATATTTAGTACCACAAATAACACTATCTGACTTCGATAAAAATATAAGAAATTACAATCGAACATCAAATTGAAAAAATATACAAAAATTATTAAATTCCTGTAGTATAAAATGATATTCTTAACATGTACTTTTATTAACTTATTTTATTATAAAAACGAAAGTTGGAAAAAAAATGGTATTAAATTTTGTTAGACCTTATTTGGCAAAAACCTACCACATTGCATAGGATTGGAAAAATTCATAAAAATTTCAGACGTAGGGAATACTTATTTTTGCAGTAAATGAAATCTCTTGTATCTTGCAAGTTTAAAAAAACTATTGTAATGTTTAAAGTTTAATAAAATTTCCCAAACGAGGGTCTGCCCGATCATAAGTGGTGTTGTTTCAGGGCATTGCGTTCGTATCGCATTGACCTAAACCAGAAATTGTTATGTTTAGCAATATCTGTGGATTTATCGAAATTACATTAAAATTTCTAGGTTTTAATATTGTAAAATGCTATAATTAAGATATTCCAGTTGTTTATATCATTAAAAAAATTAATTTTTTCGTGAAAATTCTTCATATTTAGTACCAAATGACACCGCACATGCCTTCGATAGAAATATATGAATTTGACGATAAAACATAAAATTTATAAAATATACTTAAATTTTTAATTTCATTTAGTACAACAAGTAATTCTTAACTAATTTACATTTTATTACAAAAATAAAAAGTTTGTAGAAAAAACTATTACATTTTGTTAGACCTTATATGGGAAATAACTTCAACATTTGCATGGCTTTGGAAATATTCATATAATTTTCAGCCATAGGAAACATTTATTTTT
>JAPDSC010108605.1:0-22463 GCA_026290005.1 Latrodectus geometricus
AAAACACGCAAAGCATGGTACCTAAAGCACATTTTCACCAAATATTTTTAAAAATATGTATACAATATATATTTTGTCACAATAGTTTTATGCAAATTTCAACATTAAATATATTTTTAAAAAAATTAATTTATTATTTGATCAAAAGTTAACGTATGAATGTAATATAAAGCAAAATTTGAAACATTTAGAATTTAGAAACTGATTTTTAAACTTACCAAAATTGAACTATGATAACAAAAAAGTTATTTTCAACACTAAAAATGATGGAATTAATTGTTTTTTAAGTATTTTATTAAAATTTATTTCCCATATATATATTTGAATGCATACATCTGTTAAATAATAAACAACATATTCACAAAGATATTTAAAACTAATTTATTATTATTAAGAGTAACAAAATTTGGTATTTAAAACATTTAAATTTATAAAGCAGTAAAGTAGTTTTCTCTCAGAAAAATATAATTTTTTTTATTTATAAGTTCTTTTTCACTGAATAAAAATTCAGAATACACTCATAAACACAGAAGTAATGACCAAACACAAATGAAACTAAAAATGTAAGCTTTACTGTGTAATGGTATGTAATTGTATCTATAAAAACTAGAACAATAAAGAAAGGTGTGTTTCCTTCTGTTAAGATAATATTTTTCCTAGTCAAGTATTTCAGAATGTAAAAATTAATTCATAGTGAATGCTATAGCAATTTTCAAGGACCACAGCAGGTACTATTATTAACAACATCCACCTTATTTTTCATTTAAATGTGCTTTCTGTTGGATTACATGAAATTCATAGAAAAAACAATCTATTTAGTTATAACAGTACTAAAAGAGTCAACAGAATAAAAGATATGGTTTGAATATAAAAAAGGTACCCCTTGGTTTGGCGAAATATTTGGCAATAAATATTAACGATAAAATTAATTTTCTGGTAACCCTTGTATTTTTAACCTTTGTAACTCTATTAAATTACAAAGTTATAAAAGATGTTGAAGTTGTTAATTAACTTAATTACGTTAATTTTTATAGGCAGGAGTGATTAAATTAAATTATTTATGTTTTATGATAAAAATTGTGAAAAAAAAAATACCTAGTTTTATCATAATTTAGTTTTTGTGTAATAACAGCGGCGATTTTGTTTCTCGCATCTTGGTATCAAAAATACAATGGCTAAGCATTTGTAAACTTTTATCAAAGATTTAAATAATAATACGCAGAAAATGATGTTACATCCAAATAAATAATTCTTATCAAGTTCTTTGTGATAGACATTCAAACAATTATTGTGTAATTAATATGTTGCCATTTTACTTTAAAAAAAAATATGTGTTTAAAATTATGTTATTTTTAAATCTCTCTTACCTTGTTGATGAAAGTCTAGTTTTTAAATTAATGTACAGGTGGCATCCAATGCTTCATTCCTTATAAATATCCAAAATTGGTCTGTCTAGTAGTTTTCCTGAAATATACTAACTAAATTCTAAATTCATAAAACACACAACACAGATGATGTCCTTTATTCTTTTCCTAAAAAAGTTGTAGTATAGCTTTAGTTGAGGCTTCAGTTTAAATTGCTTTAAATAACAAAAGCAATTTAAATTCCCAAGAAAACTTCCAACAGTATTTCTTCTGCCATAAAGTTCTCTATAATGAAAAGATAGCTATAGATCGCATTATCAATGGATTAATGTAGTTGATAAACAAGTATTTTGAGAATAAAAGTACTAAACACAGACTTCTGACTCAACAGACATCTCTGTTATATCTATCTATTAACTTTTAAACCCACTAAAACAACCGTTTTAGTGGGTCAATAAAATTGAGTAGAAATCATGCTTAGGAATTAAAGGCTGGAGGTGTCGTATTATTTTGACCACCTATCCAAGGCATATGCTTCACACCCCAAGGCCCTCAGTCTAGAATACAGGTATGGCCTTGTAGGCCTTGGATGTATCTCGTTCCCTAGAGAGATTAATTTTTAGAATTATATTTAAAAGTCTTTGGAACTTTAAATACATATCTATTTAATGTAAATACATTGTCTACTTTTACTGGTAAGAAGTTTGGTTTTAATTGATAATTTTCCATTCTGATTTCAGAACAATAATTTAAAACCAAGTGTTCAGTCTTACACTCAGAATGACGGGCTTCAAATGATATGAAGCAGGTAAGAATGCCTATTTGTAAATATGCATATGGGACAAGAATGTAATACTTAACAACTTATTTTCAATTAAAATTTTACTCTAAACGTGCATGAAAAGTTTTATATTTTAATTTATACATACATTTTGATAATAGATTTTATATTTTAAGAGGGTAATACGAATTAATACTTAAGTTTAATTTATTTTATTGTTAATTTTATTCATTTTTTATATTGTTATGTGACAACAGAAAAAGTATTCTTATTGATAGAATGGAATAAATACTGTTAAAACATGATAAATAAAAGTGGATTTGATTGAATATCAGTGCTTTAGTTTTATTAAATGATTAATTTGCATTGTAGTGTTCTTTTTAAGACTGTAAATGTATAACAGATAAAATATATTGATGAATCCCATAGGATCTTTTTGGTCATTTAAGAGCAAAAATGTGTATATTCTTAATATGTCGAGTTGTTAAACACAAAATATTTATAAATATACTAAAGTGGTTGATTATTTTTAATTATATATTTAAATTAGTTTATAAAAATCTGTTAAAACTTATTATATATGACATTAGAAATTTTTGTTGGTTACACATTTACCTTAATCTTCACATAATATCTCCAGCTTGAAATTATAAAATTTACTTAATCAGAGAAAATAATGAAAAATTATTTCATATTGTAAAAGAGAAATTAATTTTTTTTTCAAAGTAAAATAATTTTCTTACTGATTTTTCGTTTTAATCATGGATAAAGCATTTTTAAAAAAAATGTTACAACAAAACAATTTTTTTTAAATTTTTTAGCATTTTAACAAACACTTAAAATTTTTATTGTATATACACTACTGGCCATTAAAATTGCTACACCAGGAAGAAATGCAGATAGCAAATGATATTTATTGGACAAATATATTATACTAGAAATAATAAGTGATTAAATTTTCAAAAAATTTAATTGGATAGATCCTGAGAAATCAGTACCCAGAACAACCACCTCTGGCAGTAATAACAGCAGTTATACGCCTGGGCATTGAGTCAAACAGAGATTGGATTGCATGTACAGGTACAGATGCCCATGCAGCTTCAACACGATGCCACAGTTCATCAACCGTAGTGACAGGCGTTTGGTGACGAGCCAGTCGCTCAGCAACCATTGACCAGACGTTTTCTATTGGTGAAAGATCTGGAGAACGTGCTGGCCAGGGCAACAGCCGAACATGTTCCGTATCAAGGAAGGTCCGTACAATACCGGCAACATGCGGTCGGGCATTATCCTGCTGAAACGTAGGGTTTCGCAAGGCTCGAATAAAGGGTAGAGCCACGGGTCGTAACACACCAGAAATGTAACGTACACTCGTTCGCATTGACGTCAAAGCACCGTCAATGCGAACAAGAGGTGACCGAGACGTGTATCCAATGGCACCCTATACCATCACGCCAGGTGATGTGAGCATGGCGATGACGAATGCACGCTGCCAGTGTGCGTTTACCACGATGCCGCCAAACACGGATGCGGCCATCATGATGCTGTACACAGAACCTGGATTCATCTGAAAAGATGAAGTCTCGCCATTCATGCACCCAGGTTCGTCGTTGATCACACCATTGACAGTGCTCTTGTTTATGACACAGCGTCAAGGGAAGCCGCAGCCATGGTCTCCGAGCTGAGAGTCCATGCTGCTGCAAACGTCGTTGAACTGTTCGTGCAGACACTTGTTGTCTTCCAAACGACCCCGTTTCTTGATTCACTTCTCGTGTCGTGGTTGCACGATCCATTACGGCCATGCGGATAATATGCCTGTCTTCTCGGCTGCTGGTGATAGGTGGCCGTTGAGATCCCGCATGGTGTTCCGTATTACCGTCCTCAACCCATCGATTCCATATTCTGCTAACAGTCATTGGATCTCGACTGATGCGAGCAGCAATACTGCGATAAGATAAACCGCAATCCCGGTACGCTACAATTCGACGTTTATCAAAGTCAGAAACGTGCTGGTAAGCATTTCTCCTTCTTACACGAGGCATCACAACAACTTTTCACCAGGCAACAACGTTCAAATGCAATTTGTGTATGATGAACCGGCTGAGCAATTTCCTCATTTAAACACAATGTAGGTGTCGCTACTGGCGCCTGCTTTGTCTGAATGCGCTGAAAAGCTAATCATTTGCAGATCACAGCACCTTCTTCCTTTCGTATAAATTTCACGTCTGTAGCATGTCGCCTTCTTGGTATAGCAATTTTAATGGCCAGTAGTGTAAATATAACATATGTATATATAATACTATTTATGACATATTTATATACTGTATAGGATATTTTAAAGCACATAATTAAAAAATTTATATTATTAGGTAATAAAATGTTAGTTTATAAATAACTAATAAATTCTAATTACTGTGACTATACTGAATTCTTATTTTATAAATGAATAACTAAATAAATTAATATAGAGTTCTGAAGAATCAATTTCTTATTTTATTACAAAATATGGGAATAAAAATGCACCTTAACAATTATATCTGTAGATATTTTTTCATAGATTTTAATGTATAAATTTATATCAATGATCTACGATTGTAAACTTATTAACCAAGATTTTGAATACACGTATAATCAAAATTTTTAAATCTTATTTCCTACCCAATATAACATTATTTGATTAGAACTGAAAGTTTTTGCTTATACAAATTTTTCGTAAATTTTTTAATCCATGTATTTCTGCAGAGGATCTTATACAAATGCTTTGTGATTGCAAATTTATCTTAGAATTAGCACATTTATATTTCATAATTATAGACTACAAAGGCCTAGTTGGTTAATGCCTTCGTTCTCGTTTTTGGAAGGTAGTGAGTTCCAGCATGACTGAAGATTCGTCGTGTTCGTTGATGGCGATTGGGCACATTAAATATGTGATAGGCGCAATGTCCTTCATGTGAAATGCTTACCTGTGCGGGTTGGGGACTTCTGCTTGGTCCGTGCTTCAAAATTTCGAATACTCACCCACTTTCGTGGCAACGATGACACTTCCACTTGGTGTCTTTCTATATAAGTTGCTTACACTTCCACCCCTTGTAGTGCTGAATGGTGAAAATCCTATAGTAGCCCGACTTTAGGAATAAAAAAAAATATTGTAACAAGATTTTGAAATTTTATTTTAGGAAAATTTTAATGTAAATTAACAATAATAATTTTAAATAACTTGTGTGATCTTTCTTCATTTAAAAATTTGCCGTTATTTTTGGCGGAGAATAAATAATGAACATAATGTATAATACATGAATGATAAATTCATGAGAAATTTAAAGTTCCTTCCTTTTTTGTTTATAAAATGGAATTTGCCTATTTTAAGTGCAATTTGCAGAAAGGTACTTACATAGTATACCTAAAAATATTAACTTCAAATTGCATAGAGGCTAAAATTTCAACAAACATTGTTACGATTTCCAACTCAATCACTTTCAACTCGAGATATAACTATACTACAAAATCATTTAGATCACACAAAATTTTACTCTGTCGTGTTAATATCTATTATACATTTCATAATTATTTAATAAAGCAAACTGAATTTTGCTTTGTAGATTTATCAATTTGACTTTAAACAAAAAATACAGAGAAAATGGCCCAAAAAATGATGAATGAATTAGAGCTGAATTTATAAGATAATTAAGTACATATTTATTATTTTTTCCCTATAAAACTAGAAATGTTAGTAAATAAAGAATATTTTATTTATTACAATTTATATTTATGTAACTCCTTGCCAGAGGGAACTTTCTGGATTATTAATTATATTTGCAGTATTGAAGAAAGTATAACAATGATTTGTTCTTTTCTGAAATGTTTTATTCGTTATTTTATAGAGCATTCTAATTCTCTGTGACTATGATTTACTGTGTTCAAGTGCCATACAATTGAACTTAGTAAATGATTATATAATTTTTTTGTAATATTTTATTTGTTTTATTTATCAATTTTAGAATGAGAAAGTTTCATTAATATGTTATGAGTAAACATTTTCTTCAACATTTCAAATATATTTTCGGATTTCTTTTTAAATGTGTTGTTGCTTATTTTTAAATGATTATCCAAAAATTTTAAATGCTTTTTCTCTGAATTTTTCATTGTAATTAAAACACAGATTGCTATATATCTTAAAACCCATTTAGATTCAATGAGGAGTCGTTATAAACTCCTTTTTCTGGTGCACAATAATTCAGTGGGAGTTGTCAAGAAAATACCTGAATGGTCAGTATTTTAATTGACAGTGATGTAGTCTTTGGAACAGAAAAGATAACAAAAAAGTTATGCAAATATATTGTAAATAAAATTTATAATTAGAAATTTTTCATAAATTTTCTATACTGAAAATATACGACTAAGTTTGGTAGCTAAGAATTAGAGTGCATGTATTCAATATTCGCAAATCCTATTATCTATACAGTATCATTTTTGAGTACAGCTGAAAGATTTTGCTTGTAAAGAACTTTTTTTTTGTACTATTTCTCGTTCATCAACTTCAGCATTGAATCTCATATGAAGGAATTGTGATTACAAACTGCTTAGTATTCATGTTGAATATTTTATAATTATTTTACTTTTAAAAATTGCGCTTACACAAATACGTCCTCGCTTCCAAATTAGGAATAACCACCTGACAAAAATAAATAATTTATAGATATTTTGTGTGTGAATATTCAATTTGTAAATAATTTTAGTCATTTCAGTTCTTTTTGTTCGAAATTTGCATGTGTTCGAATACAGTTTCCGAAAAGTTACTTGCAGAATGTTGATTGTTGTGATAAGTATACAAAAATTTCCATGAAAATAGTTATGCTATAAGAATTACTACCAATTCACGAATATCAATCATCTATATTACATAAAATTTTTGTTGATAGGTTAATATCCATTGTGTAGAATTATATAGTTATGAATATTTATAAAGTAAACAGTATTCTCCTTTGTAGGTTCATTTACTGTCCAAACAAACAGGATATGATGATCTTGATGCCAGTTTTAGAACTACATTTACGTTTATTATTTACATTAAAAACTTTGTTAATTACTATAATTTGAATAACCTTGCTTTTTACTGAATAAGTGTTGTACTCCTAAATTTTTATCTCATATCTTCATTTTATAAAAATTGAAAACTAATTATATAAATGAGCTGTTTATTTTAAAAGTGGCCTAACTCCATTTATCTTCAAATCGAGATATTTAAGGGTTTGCGTTTCAAGGAATTTAAAAATATACCTATAGGATACTAATGAGTCATACTGCTTAAGTGTATCTAAGGGTGTTAAATTTATTGTTCTTATTAAAATAGTGACAATTATTAAGTAAATAATATGCGTTTTCTTATCAAGAATACAGTTAGACCACATTCGAAATTAACAACTAGATTCATTATAAAGCTTGAAAGTGACCAAGTCCATTCAACATAGTTTAAGATGCTTCAAATTTAAAAGAAACAATGCGGAATTTATTTTACATATATTTTAAACACTTCAGAAACATAATTTATGCAATTCAATACATCTTTTAACTACACAATTATAAACAAAATTACAAACATAAATTTATTGCAAAACAATGTACTTCTCATCTACATTTTGTGAGTATTTTATCACTTTGATTGTCTGTCAAAACTCTATTAGGCTGCTCGTCTCATACTAATGACAGTCATGTTAAAAATCTGATGTAGGATTTTTTTTTTAAAAAAAAAAAAAAAAAAAAAAAAAAAAAAAAAAAAAATCATTTTGTGGTGTGAAGACGATTTGAAGAAATTATGATGTTCCGGTGATATACATCGTAATAAGTAAATTATGTCCTTGAATTTTTCAATTTTTAAATTGTGATTTGTCTGATATCTTATACAGTGATGTCAATACAATATTTTCTAATTTTCTAATCCGATGCAGTAATAAATTCAGGACTTTAAATTTTCATTCTTATTAATTGATGTCTTATAAAAAAAGCATATGGTTCATTTCTGACAAAACACATCCAACAAATTTTTAACCAGTTTATTGATTCGCCATTAGAATTCTTTATCCTTTTAAAAATAGCGTCTTCTAATAATTTTGTTGATATAAAATCTTCTTATCTCATTTCATTTGCAATAAAATTATTTCCTTTCCAACATATTTTAATAATCTTGAGGAATGAGCAGTAAAGTTTTTTAATTACATTTCTACCACACCAAAATTATCATTTGGTATCCTGATATTGAAAATTTGTGATCTATGATTTTCACATTATTTCCCAAAGATTGCACAATTTTTAATCACATTGCAACTACTTTTTCTATTTTGCCCGGAGCACATGTCACTGTAAGCTATAATGTGTCCTTCACTTCTTAAATTTTTAACATGTTTTAGAATGCATGAAATAATTTCTTGGGCACCTCTAGATGCAGTAGTTTCATCCCAAACGTGAATATAATATCTTTATGAATATTGTGAATATCCAAATTTTAAACGTACATATTGTGTTTGCAATATGCTACTGAATTAGTCAATTTGGGATACCTTCATTAATTAACTTCATCACTGCTTTCCGATATTATCAATAGTAAATATTTAAATTTAAGTATAAATGAAGTTAGGCCGCTTTCAAACTTTAGGGTTCAATTATTGATTTAACTCTGAAAACTTATGAGTCAAGAATTATAATTTTTCTGGGAATATAAGCAACCTGAAATGCTTTAATGATAAATTACATGAAGTTATTCATGTAACCATGGTAACCAGAAAAATGTTTAAAAAAATGGAGTTAGGCCACTTTCAAAATAAACGTCTCAAATTATAAGTAGGCTTTTAATTTTTTCAATTAAATTGATCATTATAGAAACTCATTCAACAGTCAAACATATTTATTAAGCTATTGTTCCATGCAAATAATTTATTTCAGATGTAATTTACTTTAAATAATTACATATTTCTGAAGTTTTAACTATGTTCGTGTTATGAGTTAAATTTCATATTGTTCAATCATGTGCGTCCTTATACACATATGGATATTTCAAGAGTTTGGTAACACACACATCTCAAATATTACTGGATAATCTGCTTATTTTTTATTCTTTTATTTTAGGAACTTATCCTGACTTTATCTCAATCAAATGTAGGATTTCTCAGTAATAAAAATTTCAATACTATAAATCAGGATTTTGAACGATACTTAATTATTAAAATGTGAAAAAAATTATTAAAATGCCACATTTTAGAAACTTATAAAGTAAAATTTATAATGCTCTTTCGTTACGAGTAAAATTTGCTTAAATCAATGTAAAAGAAAACTTGTTTTTGCTATTAAGTACTATAGTTTTTAGTTAAGAAACTTTTTTATCTTCGATAAGTTTGATCTTTTCATAAAGAGAAATATTTGCCCCACGTGAAGACATTCCAAGTAATCTCAGTATCTACAATTACAACTACATCTTTTGTGTGTGATTTCAGTTTTTTAGTATTAACCAACATAAAAACGAAAAGCAGATCAAGATAGTTAAAAATAGAAGACTATATGAGAATAACATTGTCTCATTTTTACTACTAAATATAAATTACCAAGAAACATAAAACTCAAATTTCTGATTAAAGATATCCTCATTAATACATTATAATGAATCCCTTTATAAGTGTACAGTTGTAATATATAACATACTTTTTTTATTTTACATTCAAAATTATTACCAAAAGCTATTTTACACAGTGCATTATCGGTAAGTAAGCAATTTCTAAACTTACCGATAATTACCGAAATTCTGTGCCGCCTAATTTTGTGAAATCGTTAAAAGCGTGCTACATTGAAAAATAAATAAATAAGTAAAAAAGGTTGAGAATCACAATTATAAATATTTCTCAAGCATGAGTTCTGTATCAACTTTTAATATTTTTCTTGTACATAATAATTTTTTTAAAATTTAATCACACATATAATATGTATGCATGTAAAGTATGTCGGTATATATAATTCCTATGATTAAATAAATAAATTTATTTTTACTTATAATATACTAATTAATAAAAATTAAGGAAAAATTACAAAAATAGCAATAATTCTTCCAAAAATAAGCCATTCTCAATGAAATTTGAATGCGCTGGTTACCAGCATAAGAAAAAGCATGAAAAAACAATAAAAAAGGAAATGTACAACATGACATCATGCAAAAATAGTGGCGCTGCCGTCGGAAGGCGTCATTAAAAGGAGCTTAAAAATATAAGTCTCAGAGCAAGGCTACATTTGTCATTGCGTGTCGAAGATTAGAAATCTGGTGTAGATAAAATTGTAACAATAGCCTCCAGGCATCATTTAACTGAATGATTTCGATGGTGAGCAATTGGGAGACTAGAGGCAGGACAAAGTTAGATAAAAGTGGCTATATGGCTGAAAGTGAGTCCGTCTATGATTCATAGACTTTGGCAACAATTTCTAACCACGGATGAGTCCAGGTTTAGCCTTAAAAGCGATAGTAGTCCCATTTTCATTTGGAGGAGTGTAGAATTCGTTTTCATCCTTTAAACATCCATTAAAAAAGATGCATACGGATCAGGCAGCGCCTGTGTTTAGAGTGTATCTCTTTGGGTGAACGCATAGACCTCCATGTCTTTTTCCGGGAAAATGTATATGCTCACATCCATAGAGATGAAATCCTGGATGATTATGTGCTTCTTTATTCAGTAGCAATAAGTGATGCGTCGTGCTACAGGATGATAATACAACACCATATAGAGCTCTCATCGTGAATGCTTATCTTTCATGAAACAATTGAATGCATACTGTGGCCAGCTCGATCACCGGGCCTTAACCCCAATCTAGCATGTTAATCTAGGACAAAGTGTAGCTGCTCTCAATCCTCCTCCTAGGTCCAATTTGCTTTGGAAGAGCTATAGTTCGCATTTCCTACCCAATTATCAGACTGCATAATTGAGAGCATCACACATCGCTGCAGGTGCTGTATTGCTTATCACGGGGATCGTACCCTATATTAAAGGTACTTTTCCTGTATCAAACTTACACTTCCCATTTGTTCATTCTATACATATACTAATTTTTATAAGAACACATAACTGTTTGGTGATTTCTTTTTATGCTATTATGTACCTTCCAGTATGTCGTATAATATGTATGAGTCTCATTAAATTGCACGCATAATTTTTTGCGTTATCATCATTTTTGAGCTTTTTTTCTTAATTTATGATAACCAGTGTATAAAACTGTTTTTGATTTACATTGCTATATATCGTGCTTATCTTTTATTCATTAGCGAAATATTCTTTGCAATTGCTCTCGAACTATAGTTTTTATTTTTGCATAAAATAAATATTTTTGCCTATCTATGGCATTTTCGCTTTTTTAAAGAGGAGTTAATTTTTTAGCTTTTACTTATACTGTTTTGTTATTGTATTAGATTATGAATTTACAAATTTCATAATTTTTCAAGCATAAAATTAGAATTAATGCAAATGACTCTAAATTTCTTAAAGTAAACATTTTTCAGTTGCGACAAAAAGTTACGAGTTGCACAAAAAGTGTTTTTTTTTTATTTCTTTAAAACTACTATTTTTATTTTTTGCTTCTCGGAGGTTCAAAGGTACTTCTCTACATAGTGTAAAAAATATGTGTTTATTGACTAAAAATAAACACTATAAACTTTATAGCCACAAGTTGTTTCTTTTAATTTATATGAAACAAGAGTTGAACATTTTAAATAAATAAGGATATCAATTATATAAAAATGAATAATTTAATAGAAATATTTATGTGCTGTATATAATACTATTAATTTGAACTAACTTCTAATTATTTTACATATATTTTAATGGAATTTCTCATATGTGCACACATAAATTAGGTGTTTTTGCTCTTGAATATCAAAATATTTTATTTCATGCATTTATAAGTGAAATAAAATATTTTGATGTCATATATAGTAAAATATAAGTGATTTGCATATTACAATTACTAAGAAAAAATAAGAGTTCTCATATTTTATAACTCACTTACCAATATTCACATCGATTATTAATAAAATTATTTTACTTTTATATACTGTGAAATTGTTATTTAAATATTTTTTTCAATGAGCAAATGTTATTTAAATGGAATCAACTTAACCAAACAAATATAAAGAATTTATCTATAGAACAATTACGTTAATTACAAATATATTTAAATGAAAGAAACATTTTTAAATATATATATTTTCCTTATATTAAACAGTTTTTGATATCTGCAGTGGTTGTCAATTAAAACATGTCAGGACAGGTTTCTTACATATAAATCACTTATAAAGATATTAAAATTTTGAATAAAGAAGTTTTGATTTAAATTAATTAGGAATATAATAAAAAATATTATAAATAGTTTATCGAACTTTAAAAGGTAAAAATGACAAATTTTCTGTTTGCAGTTATTAACAGTATTAATGCAGTAACTAAGTGGATTTTTTCTGTAATGAACGCGATAGCAGTGATAGCCGAAATCTTAAATACAACATGGGTAAACAGCATAAGTGACCCTACCACAAAACCAAAACTTTTATGAAACAAATATTACCAACAAGGAAACACAATATTCGTGAATTAAAAATAAAAATAATTTCTATTTACTGGAATACTGTCGTTCATCTGGTGGTTGCCGACGCTATGCCCACTTGTCGAAAATATTCGGTTTACATACGGAATGCCATCGATAAAATATCACTCAAGTGGTCAAGTCGGCTTTGCCGATACTGTTCCTTTGCCACTGCATGCATTCGGCCCTCATTTGCTCGGAGAGGATATGTTTTGATAAGTTGTGGTACCGCATACCAGTATCAATCCGATACATCTCTTATAAGGTAAGCTGATTTCGGCTTTTATGGTAACCGGCATTATTGTGCTTGCTGGGTTATCTTAGTTAAATCGGCTTAGTCATTTTAGCAAGGGAACATGATCAGTAGTATAGATGTCTTTCATCTTAAGTTCCATTTTTAACCAGTTTAGAGATTCATTTTGAATTTCTCACTTTCGAATGCATGCTTATTACCAAGGAAGATTTTTCAATCCATTCCATGATTTTGACGTCATCAAGGATCCTGAAAGATCGATGTTAAATTGAAGCCATCAGCTTTTGCCAGATAATTTCCAGGATTTACTTCCAGCAGTCTGGTTTATGATCTCCAGTCATATAGAGATGACATCCTTCTGGTTGAATTTTATGGATGAAAACTTATCTTTTTTTTTTTCTACAGATGTTTTGGCTGCTTTAATAAAATAAATGGGGCAGTATTTATTTTGTTAAAGCAAATAATGGCAATGGGCAAAAAAGAAAACGAAGAAAATCTTTTGTGTTTTATAAAGATAATGTTGCAAAGAAAAGAAGTTGAAATCTCAGACTAAAATATTTTAATTTTTCCCATCTTCTGCACAACACAACTACATCTTAAATTGAGATAGAGATTTTAATTCTTCATCTGAACACCCGTCTCTTTAGTAGTCATCTCTGTGTGCTGTCAGAATGGAATTTCCATTTACTCCAACAGCGAAATTATTAACGTTGTTTTTCATACCAAGATTTCGTTCCTTCTGAATCATCTCATCGTTGATTGATAATCACCAAAAAGTGCAATCAGTACTTATTTTCAAACTTTTAGTTTTGCCGATGATAAACCATAGGGGATGTTCATCAGGGAACTAGGTAGAATTAAAGATCATTATTTGCATAGCTTACTTGTACATATAGAATGCAAGCATATAACAAGATTTTGTCAGGTTCCTCAAGAGAAATATTCGTGACACCATGACCATGGAATCACTCATCCATCTACACAGTATCTAACACTGTGGATTGGGTTACTTTTCAATATTTGTCTGGTATATCTGCACAACCTTCACGCTATGGGTGACTCTATAAAGAACCTAAAATGAGATTTAGATTCCAGACTTATATCATCTGTGCGATCCGTTGACATTATTTTGCTACTTTTAGGCTGTAGAATAAGATTTTGATAGGGAATTTTCAAATAAACATAACAAATGATGACTCGCATGAAAAAACACAGTTTAAAGTTTTTTCACATCGTTGCAAATGATCAATGCGTTAAGCAGGAAACATTCAACCTTTCAATCCGTAGTCAAGTTCAAATCATGCAAGTCCTATTTAATATTTATTGAAACAACAACTGTAATTGTATACTTAAGTACAACGAACTTTGTCGTCAAAATAGTTATGTAAGCAATCTTTTCGTGTATCCTTAAAGAAAAATCATAAAACTGTGTCACAAATCATGAAACCTACCACAAGCATAAACATCACAAACATAAGCAATGATGAACTACATGAAGATTAAATAACAAAAAAATGCTTTTTGTTGATGAGTCACCATTTCACAAAATGCAATCACACTGATGAATCCTAAGGGAACTGGCAATCCTTAAAATAAAACCTCTCTTTTCATTCATTATTAGTATTAATGGATAAAAGTTATACGTTTTGGATCTATTAAGAATCAAAAGTCCATGAATCATTAACAGACACCCTGTATATTGTTGAATGTGAAGAAGTTAATAGTATTCTTCACACTTTTCGTTTCATTGGTTAGATTCTTTATCGAGAGATGCACAAAATCACATACAAACAAATTCTGGTTATCAAGGTCATCAAAATTACATTATATTCTAAACAATAAAGTCATTCACTTCATGCACGATTCAATGGTGAAAATTTCTTCAAACGGTCGTTACACTAAGGAATATTTCCATGAATTTTGAACTTCTACAAGTTGAAGTAGAAAAGTACATTTAAATTTCTACGATCAATGTTTCGACTGTAGGATTTTAAGCGAATAATTAAAAAAATTTAGTTATATATTGCATTGGGATGTTAGTATCAAATGAAATGTCATTCAAATTGAATGAGTTTTATGACGGAATGTGATGAAAAAAAATATGAAAGAAAAGAAATCTGAGGAAACATGGAAAAGATATGAAACTTTCGCGAAGAAGAATGTACTCGAAACAAGGCAATCCGGGACAAAATATTTACCTGTAAAAAGGCTGATTCATTAGTGATATGCTTTAAGATTTTCGTTGATGCAGGCATCCGCTGGTTTGGGGAGCATTGATTTAAATTTCGCCAAATTTGGAGGATAAATGTACAAAGATATTCACTGACTTGCTTATTTTTAGGCACTACCTTTCTTATCTAGAAAAGTAAATGAAAGCTCACAATTTCCATTTCAAGCTATCAAAAATCTCTTCTTTAGAGTTTTCTTAGTTTTAATATAAAAACCAAAAGATTTAAGAGAAACATTAAGAAATCTTACATCAATAAGATGAAAGGATAAAAATAAAACATACTTCCAAATATTTTCCTATTAAGAATTCTTTTATAGTTGTGGAAAGGGAACCACTACTGCAGGTTCCAGAATGAAATATTCAATTTAAAGACGACTCAGATTTAATTTTATATATTTTTCACCTTTTAATGTGAAAAACTAAATACTATATTTTTGATATAGGATAGAGTAAAAACAGAATCCATAAAAACATGAAAAATAAAGTTTTGGAAGATTTCCTAATTTATAATATTTCATTTCAGAAATCTTTATTTTAGGATATTTATTTCCTTCAGTAAAACAAATCATTTGTCATGTTGAATAAACTAAAAATAAAAAGTTGAAAATTATTAAAATATTAAAACTATGCATCATTATAGAATTACAAAGTAATTAAATACAAACTTCACTAAGAGTACACAAATTCTTTATTTTAAAGGATTGAAAATCTCTACTCTAGGAATCTTTCTTTTCTTCAATACGGATTTCAAAACTCATTTCTCACGTTAAGAAGAAAGAAATCAATGCATCCGAATTCATAGTAAGTTATGAAATAGGATAATTTTAAGGAGTTTCAATATTTATTTTCAAGTGGTTAAAAGTCCTTATTTTAAGAGCTTTCCCCTCCTTTAAATATGAAAAACTATATCACTCTTCTCATTGAAGAGCGGAAAAAAAACAAAGAATTTAAAACATTCTCACTTTCTATACTTAACTTCAAGAGGTCGCCTATACTACTTTAGAATTTTTTTAATCATTTCAGTACTAAATTTGAAGCTGATGAGAATGTCTATTTTAGGAATATTTACTCTGTTCACAAAATGAAGTAAATGTGAACAATATGAAGGCATGTTAAAGAAAGGAAAATCCCAAACACCCTAAGTTATGAAATAAAATGACTCCAAAGAAGCTCGTATTTTTAATATTTAATGTCAAGAGATCAAAAATCTCTATTTCAGAAAGTTTTACTCCCTTTAACATTTAATTTCAAGGGGTCGGAAATCCCTCCTCTTTATTCAGAAAAAGAATTCAGAAAAATAAAAAAATAACTATCACTTCACCTATTGAAATAAAAATAGAAGTACAAGGCGTAATTCCAAATATTTTCCTATTAATGGAATTCTACTTTTATTTTTATGGAAGAGGAATAAAAAATAATAAATAAAACATTGAATGAGAATGTATAAATAGCGTACATATCAAATCTCTCCTTGTAAATGGAGCCCGCTTCTAAACATAATAGATGATTTGGAAACAGGCCGCACTCTATTATTACCCATTTAATGGCTCTAACACCTAGGCCGGCTGCAGAACACAGGCCTCTAATATGCAGCGGTGCCGCTTTACCAGCCCGGTTATACCTAATATTGGTAATCAATGACAGTTAGCAAAGAGGGAAGTGGAGAGGACGGTGCGGGGGGATGCACCGCTTATCACGCTCTCTGTCCCCCTCCCCTCTGTTGATTACTTTCAGCTGCTGTTGGAGGAAAGGCGTGATGAAAAAAACATACACACAAATTGGATGACATTAAAGCGCGGCGAGAAGAGGATTTTAGAACAATGAGCGTTTTCATCATTTCAGCCGCGTTGAGAAGGGGTTGAAAAACCACTCGGCGAAAAAGCGCCCTTCCTCAAAGGGAAGTCAGGGCGATAGGTAAGAGAAATCGAGCTCCGAGAAATCACATCTAATATTTTTTTAGGCTGAAATAAATTTTTAAGAGATTTTCACATCCCGAAAGCAAAAGTTTTCGTAAGTCTCTATTTTGGATATACTTTTCGTGCTTTGCTATAAAAAAAAAGAGCCCAAAGTAGAAACAATCGAAGGTTGAGAAAAGTGATTGAGAAAGTTTGAGGAAGATGTGATTCCAAAATCTTTGTTTTTTATTAATGTGATTAAGTGTCTTAACACTTTATAGTACTAAAAATGCTCTTACTCATAGTAACACATGATACTAAAAATACTCTCACACACACACATATAAAGATACTCTTAAATACCATACATAAGTTAATGATGATAGAGTATCACAGCATCACAATAATGCATACTTATAGTAGCATATGATACTAAAAATACTCATAGAATACTAACAGTAGTTTTAAATACCTTACATAGGTTAATATTGATAAAATAAATAATCATAATATGATACTAAGAATAATAGCCATAGTATCATATGGTACAATGAAAAAATATACTAAGAATACTCATAAGACACTAAGGATATTCATTGATATCATGTCACCAATAAGGACAGTTATGGAGTATTAAAGATTCGACAAGAGAAAAATTTCATATGGTACTTTCAACGAATTCACACTTTCAATATTTAATTAAAAGCAATAGAAAATCTCTGTTTTAAGAATTTTTACTTTCTTTATAAAGAAAAATTTGTTTTCATGTTGAGAAGATGTAAAGCAAAGAGTTCAAGATTATAGGAAGATTCTGGTTTTCTAATCATGAATTCACGAATTCAACACTCGCTTCGTTTGTGAGTATATGAGGTGGAGTCAGTTTTGATGAGAAAGCACCAATTGCAGCACCATTCATGCGTAAAATAGGAACATATAGAGCTAAATCAAACAAATCAGATCTTTCACTAGGAAAATGAATTCCTGCCGAAGAAAGAAGAATAAAAAACCACGAACATTTATGTGAAACAACGTGGCCAAATATTTCATTGATTTCTTCATAGTTTCAATATCTAAATTCCAAAAAATTGAAAACCTTTTAACTTTAGGATGTTTTTACCTTCTTTTAATACAAAAAAAGAGTACATTTCTCATATTGGAGAAAGGGAAAAACGAAATCTCAAAATTGTGAGAAACAAAAAATGCAAGAGTTTGACAGTTTGAATATTAAATTTTAAGAAGATTTTAAGACTCTCTACTTTTGGAATTTTCCCTTCAGTATAAAAAACAAAGATTTTTAAAATTGATAGATAAGAAAAATCAGACGTTTGCATAAAATGAAAGGATGAAAACGACTACATTATGTTCTAGTCTCCCTCTTTTGCCAGAAAGTAGAAACTTTCATACAGTTGAGAGCCTCTGTTGATCAGAAAAACCTATCATTTTTAAAAGAGATCGGAACTTCGGAATAAATATTCCTAATCTTCCTATAATAGACTTTCTTTTAATGGCAACCAGAAACTACATTACTACATAAAAAATAAACAGAATTAAATGACAAGTGTAATTTTAAAAAAAATAGCTAATTGTAAGTTACAAAAAGGGATAAAATAGAATATCATTTTTTGTGGCTCGATGATTTTTATGTCAATAAAAATGACTGTAAATGAAAATACTAAACAAAACACGCAAATAGTTTTATAATACTGCTGACGCGTATAAGAATGGTTCTTTCTGCCATAATACTGCATAACATATAGTCCTTCATAATTTTCTTATCAGCTGAATATTTAACCAATCAGGAATACACAATATTGGAAATAAATTTTCTTTAAAAATGATTTCCAAGAAAAGTGATTGCTTAAAGGTCAGTTTCATAAATAGTAAAACGGACACACAGTTATTGCAACAAGACAAAAAAAGTTTCTCATTAATTCTGAAAACATTTTCAGGATAAATGTGGCAAAAATTTATTCATTAGGAAAAAAATGAGCAGACATTTTCCATGCATCGATCAAAAAAATTGGCTTTAAAGAAGTTGAATATTTGAAAGTGTGGAATTCACAATTTACTTACATAATAATAATAATAATAATAATTATAATAATAAAGAACGATTTTTAATAGATTATTTTCCAAAAAAATTCCCTTTTCCTGGGAAAAGATTTTTTAAAAAGGTAATTATTAAAGACCAGTTTCATAAATAACAAAACAAATACAACACATTATCACACAGAAACATATTCATTTGGAAAACATTTTCATGATAAATGACCTTGTTTATTTTCCTGTGAAAACATTTTAGGTAATTTCCAATGCCTCATTCAAAAAATTAGTTTTAATAATTGTCCAAAGCAGAAAAGTTAGAAACTGTGGAGCCCACAATTTAATTTCACTTACACCATTTTATATACAATTTTTAATAAAATACTGGCCAATCATAAATCGTTTCCCAAAAAACTTTTCTATTATTGGATCATTAAGAAATTTTTAAGTGATTGTTTAAAGAATGTTTCATAAGCTACAAAATGGACAGAATATATTATATCGCACAAAAGAAAACTCATTTCTTCATTAATTATGAAAATCTTTTAGGGATAAATGACTTGCGTACTTTATTCTTTGTGCACAGCCATTTTTTCTCATGAACCTTTCAGAAAATTAGATCTGTAGTGAAATACTCGCAGATCTGAAACAATACCAAGGCATTTACTGATACCAATTTTCTTTACAGTATGAAGAAGCAACGACCACATGTAATCATTTTTATAAATGAATGAACTTCCATAATGAGCTAATAATGTAACATTTTGCGTTATTTTTTATCACGAATTTTACCGCTAAAATGTTGATTTTGATTTTTTTGTTCCATGAATAGCATCTTAGACAAGGCATGACACATTTTGTGCATGAATAGATGCCATTGAATAAAAAATTACATTTTGAATGAGAGTATACAGTTTTGTTGCCATGTTTCATGGTTACGATTTGAATCTGAGAGTTTTTATTATGAAAATAGAGTCATGAATCAAATCTTGGTCAGTATTTCTCGGCACTGAAGTAAAAGTAATGATGGTTCGAATCTATGACTTCTTCATGGCAATTCCTATGGTCAAAGTCATTTCTAATCTTGCAGTTTCTTATGAATCGAATCCTGGATCTTCTCATTACATGACGATGAAAGCGTTTTTATTCGAATATTAAGATTCCCAATCTTTTAGATTGAAGTCATGAGGATTTAAATATTATTATTCCCAATACTTTAGACTGAAGTTACGATGATTCAAATATTAGGATTCCAACTCCTTTAGAGTGAAGTCACGATGATTAGAATGTTGGCATTTTTACGCTCTGAGTTAAAAGCTGTTCCAACATTCCCGCACTCTCCTCGCTTTTCCGACAGAGAACACCACAGTGGAGGGGGGGAGTGGAATTATCCTGCAAGGGAAAATGCTCCGCCTTCCTCTGTTTCCGCGCCGCTGCCAAGGAGAACCGCGGCTGCAGTGAGAGACGAAGCCGCCGGCCGACAATTCTCCGTGCCGCATCCCTATCCGAGAGCATTTATTTCTGTTAGACAAGAAACTACAATATTTTTTTTTATAATTTTCATTTGTTTTATGTTAATGGCTGAGCTTTCTCCTCAAAGTAGGATGACCACCGAACCTTATTTTTTTGTTACCTAAAACCATTGGTGCTGTTTTGGTTCATAAAAATTGAATTTTGATCCAGAAAATGCTGAGCTATTATTTCTGTTTATCATTATTATGTAACATTTCATAATTTGATAATTCATAATTTATATCGGATGATTTCAAAATGCACAATCTCATTTAATTTTAAATTTTATTTATTATATTTTTATCAATAAGTAAATGTGTTTGTCAATCTATTCCCACTTTTTGTCCACGACCACTTATTGATTCTACTTGTATTCACAGTTTTAAATGATTTCTAAGCTAACAGTGAATTTTCACTCCTGAAGTGATAAATGAATCAGCAGTTAGTCAGTGAGAAGATGTTGTATTTATATATGTACATAATACAATATACAAAATTATTTCGACCACTAGAGTTTGAAATGGATTCCGAACGAGCATCCCCATATTACATGAATAACCAAAGCCAATATCTTTTGCCCAGTATTTATTAGCTACAAAGTAACGATGGGTTATCGAAATACATTTCCGTTTTCTCATTCCTAACGTCTGAAGCGAGCAAACGCAACCTTCTTTCTTTTGACTCTCTGTCAAGTGACCAATTTCATCCCAAAGTTGCTCTCCTCTCCATGCAATGCCATATTAGCGGAGTGTCAATGAGACCACTGAATTCAAGTCTCTTAAGAAAGTCATGCACGTAAAATAAATTTGTTCTTAATTTGAAAAAGAAAATGCGTCGTTATATAATAATATACATTTTGATGGATGAATTTTTAAATAATTGTATATTTTTTCTTTCCAGTATTTTTTCTTTCTTTTCAGTGCAGTATAAAAGGAGTTTTTCCTGATAGCGTGCTTCTTATGAGCTAATCAACAATTATTAAATGTGATGACCTGTGAGAAATTCAGATTAAAAAACTGGCTTACCACACATCTCGTTACACCACATAATCACTGTCGAAACGTCGTCAAATATCTTCTGCGGAAGGAAGTCTTTTCATAGTCTCAGGCTACCGAAATGGAAGAACCGAGAAACTTCCAAGCACGCACATTTTAATTAAAACATGAAATAGTTTTCTGTAATGATCATGATTTTCTTTTAATTCAATTTGTTGTATTTTGATACTACGTAGTAGAGGGAAAAAAAGCAAGATACATTAACGCCTTCTAAAAGTACTCTCCATAGACCGCGGGATGTACTCTCGCTACAAACCTCACGAGACAAAAACACAGAAAAACTCTCACACTTCCCCACTAACCAATGTGAATGCACAAAGCAAAAACCCAACATTTAATTTACATTATTCAGCAGTGACAGATATCGAACTTGTGACGTTTACATCTTAAAAGTGGGATCTTACTGCTGGACGATATTAAAATTAGATAGAATCTCAGCAACTACATAATTTTGAATAAATGAAATAATGTTTGAGAATACATCCTCATTCAAAATTTCCAGTGTGTATTAAATTTTATAAATAAAATAATACGTCATTCCTTTTTCAGAATTTATAAAAACAAATAATAATTTCCATATCTTGTGTTACACATGGGAGACTATTACTTATAATGTTTCCGAGACACTTAATAGTTAAGGTTCATGAATATGATGCCAACTTGGATGTTTGTGCTTACAGGGAAGGTGCTTTGGGTAGGTCTTGATCACTTGTCCCTCGTTATACTAT
>JAPDSC010108605.1:22563-50199 GCA_026290005.1 Latrodectus geometricus
ATATATATATATATATATATATATATATATATAAGGTAAAACGAGAATATTTTCTATTTCTTCTCCTGCACTTTTTTCAACATTCTTCTCAAAAAAGGAACTTTAGCGAACACATATTTACTTGATTAAACTCATATGTTCAACATAAAAGCTATGCTGAAAATTAAAATCGTTATGGGTTAAAAAACTTGCTGCAGATATGGAGATAAACATTCGTCAATGAGAGATAAAAAATTTAAATTGTTTATGATCACAACGAGATGTTTCTAAAATACTTCTCTGAATGTTAATTTTTTTGTCAGAGCTTGCACTGGAGAAAAAATGGTGACATAGTCACCAAAACAGGTATTAGCTTACCAATAATAATGGTATCTGTATTTTGATTTTAAATGAAAATTAGAGTTATATTCCAGTTTAAATTTATCATCAGATATGAATAAATTTGAAATTCCATTCCATTTGTTTAAATTTAATTTAGCCTTTCCTTTGTTTTCATTTATATTCATCTCATTACGAATACATTTAGAACCATTCTTCTCTCACTGATCACCGTGAGATAAAAAAAAAAAAAAATGCGTTTTTACAATGCTTCATTGAATGATGATTTTCGTGAGCAATGAATCTCGTCGCCAAAGTATATATTATTTCGCCAAAAATTTTTACCAAAACATTTTTCTTTAAGTTTATTTTCTAATTTAAGTTAATTATAACACATGTGTAGGCTTATAATTCAGTCTCCTGTTTAAATAGGAATAGTATCTATTTCCATATCCATTTTTATTATTAATGTAGAAATTCGAAAAAGATAATTCCAATAGTAATAACGAATCTTTATACTAAGACAGGTACAAAATTCTCTTCTAAAACTCCTATTTGAGGAGAATGAAATCTAGTAAGAGAAAAGGACCAGCAAAATCTGCCATAATGAACTCAAACTAAAAGAAATTGTTGAGTAAATACAAGCACACAAAAATTCCCATGATATTTCAAACACAAGCATGTGAACAGAATTGACTGTATTTACTAAATTTGATTGACTTAAAGACAATTTCCTAATTATGGAAAAAAATCCATTCTTTCAAAGATAATTTGTATTTGTTTTGAAAAGAATAATGAAAAGAAATATTTCAATAAATGTGTCAATAAATAGAATTTTTTTCAATTTTAGGGATGTGCGTACAGAAAATGTGGCATGTGCGCATGCTCAAGAGTTCCATATGTTGAAATATTTAGAGTCATGGAGTAAGGAATATTATCTTTTGAAGTCAATACTCAGGCGAAACATTTTATAGAAGAGATTTAATACTCCCTTTTGAACGAAACAATTTAGTTGTTTCCAACTCTTTTTATAATAAAATATTTTACTTCTAAAATAATTTTTTGTAATATTTTAAATATTTTCAAATGATTAACTAATAAAATATATAAGATTTAGCTATTTAAATTATTTTTCGAACACATAATTTTCATGTCTTAACATTTATAAAATTTTGTGAAAGATATATACAATCTTCCTCTAAATAAGCAAATAATTAATTTTAATAAATATTTTTAAAAAATAAAACATTTTTAAGAAAAGTATTGAAATTTTTTTTATCAAATAACATAAAATATCTGCGCCATTCATTTATTGACAAAAAAACTTCGTCCATAAATGTAAATAATTTTTGAATTTTTTTCTTAACAAAAATTTTAATTTTTTAACATTGATAACATAAATTGTATAAAACAATATATCTTTTCTATCCGTCTTTTAATACAGAAAAAGTAGTAATGGGATATCACCATTGTTTTTTTAAAGAAAAATTCTATTTTAGCATTTAAGCACTAAATAGAATATATCATTTACTCTTCGCTTAAGAATAAAAAATACAAGAGTTGAAATATTATCCTCTTTTTCTAAAAATGTTTAGTTTTTAATAGATTACATTTACTTAGAATACATATTTACTATTCTTCACCAAATAAAGAAATAGCAGGGTGGAATTATTTTCCTTATTTTATTAACAAACTGTTATAACGCTTTGTAACATTTATAATAGATTGTAGAATATCTGTATCATTTTCGAATAAAGAACTACTGAGTTGAAATGCTTCCATTATTTTTTTAACGAAAAATTTTAATATATTAGCGTATGGAAGCTTTTGTAGAATGTAGATTTACTTCTACAAAAAACAATAAATAAAAAAAAACACTAGAGTTGACTTATTTCTATTATTTGTTGACTATTGGTTTTAATGTTCCAATTATTTTTATATTACTAAACCAAAATAGTCACTGAAAAAAACCAAAAATGAAATGATTCGAAGAAACAGATTACTTGTTATTATAACTCTGAATAAAGTGAGAAATTAATGGAATTCCTTTACGTTGATGAGAGATTTGTACGTTCATGCTGAAAATATGAAAATCATAAAAATTATATTGTTTCCAAACAAAGGTGCATTTAATTAACTCAAATATTGAACGTCTTAATATATGTCTGCAATTATTTGAAGTGCAACTCAAATACAAAACAACTGAACTCATTTTTTGTTTCCAAATCTACCCTTAAAACATAAGTCTAGAAGCACTGCAGCATTAATATTATGATAAATCCAAGTCAATTTTTTTCCAAAGAAATAAACGTTCATTATTTTTATTATCATTTACACTTTAAAGTACTAGAGAAAAATCAAAAAATATATCATCAATCTCAGTTTCATTCAGGCAATAAATATTTCTCTTTCATCTTTGAATTTAAAAGTTACTAATCCTTCTATTTAACATATATTCTTCTAAAAAGTTTCTTAAGCACTCACCTTTAGTAAGAAATCATAACTTCATATATATTTTGAATTAATTTGCTTAAAAGTAGAACTATTCAAGGAATGTCTCCCCCAGGAATATTCAGATCTAGAAACATATTTTTTTTCCATTTTATAGAAGAGCCTTTATTAAAAAACATTATTTAATAAAAATAAATTATTCTTATTCTTATTCATAAGACTATGATTTCATACAGATTGAAAATAAGAAATTTGAGCCATTTCATCTAAGAGCAGATGATATATGGCAATCACAGGTACATCAAAATTTAATAAACCATTTGTCGTAATTTTATACCATTTACATTAAAACTTTCTTTAGAAAACATTTAGGTACTTTTAAAAAAATTACTGAATGCTCGATTTTTATAATGAATTCTAATATTATCAACAAAACTTAAATTAAAATATAACGAAAAAAATATACATTTAACACCACAATGTTCTGAGGATGAATCCCAAATTATTGAAAATATGAGAACACCCATACCTTAAAAGGAATAAAAAAAGAAAATATGAATTACTAACTTTTTCTTCCATTGAATTAAAGTTATTATTAAAAATCACTTTTATCTATTTCTAAAAAAAGTATTGAATATTTTTAAAAAAATATATATGGTTTGGGAAAAAATAAATCGATTATTTTTATATGAAACTCAATGCTTTATTTACATAGTTTTGATTTGCATTGTGCAAATCATTTCAAATTGCTTTGTGAGTAACCTTCCGATTGCTAACATCCTGGTTAATTTCGAACATTTTTGTGCTTTTATCGATATTTTCAATAATGGGCCTATTATATTAAAGATGCTCTTGTGCGAGGTGCATCTTTAACATCGAATATACCAGAATTGAATCCATGAACCAAAATTACACTCAATTGACTGTTACAATACCGGGACCATAAACACCATTCCCTATTTTCAACTGCCTGGCTTGATTTTTGCTTTTATGTAAGAGAAACTGTGTGTGTACTGCATTTTCTGTTTGTTGACTTCCATTTTTAACATCCTCTACTTTATGACTAAATGGATCAAATAAAAAAACTAAGTATTTTTTTTAAGCTAAGTTATTTATTTATTTATTTTTTTTTTTTTTTTTGTATGTGAAATTGGATTTTTTCAACGAGTTTAGTAGCTTCAGATTATTTTTAAAATGTCTCTTATACGATTTCAATGGAAAACATACTTAAAAGTTTTAATATAAGAAATTCTTTTACATAAATATTGCCGCAAAATATCAATTTTGTAATTTTGCACAATCAGGCATTAAATAATTCTGTTATTCATATTTTAACTTCCTCATGAGTTCATTTAAAATTATTCTTGCAAAGTCATGATATATAGCATATTTCTATGAATAGAACAATTTTGGAATATTAATGAAGCTATTGATGAAAAGGGACTTATTTTATGAGTGAATGAATGTAAAATATTATGATGTATTTAAGGGAAAGTTCATGATGAAAGTAAACAAATTATTAGAGTAAATTAAAAACATTTTAAGACATTGATTTATTTTATGACGAAAAAACATGAACCTGAATACAAAATATTTTTTTACAGAACTATATTTAATTAGGAATTATAATGTACAATATATTTCTTCATTAAAAAATTGCTCAGAGAAAATTTCTTTCTTAGAAATAGAAGTTGAAATAAACTATGTAAAAGCATTGAAGTTATATTTGAATAAATGTATATATTTTGTCATATCATAAAAGACTTGCACTATTTTATAAATAAATTTAAAATACCGTAATTCATATTTGCATTTAATATATACTCCATAACTACGAGAATCGAAATTTTCAACTTCTGGAAAAATATCTTAATAACAATATTTTTAATGGACTTAGCAAAAATTTTAGCAAAAATCTTTGATTTTATTAAAACATAATTAGTTAATATATTGATAGTTAAAAAATAACATGCTAATTAATTTCTTGACAAAAATGTTTCATTCATTTCCCAAAAGCTTAATATTTTACTAGTAAAAAATTAATAAATAAAAGTATATTGGCAATTAATTTTCCAACAAAAACTTTTTTTTCTCATTTCAGGAAAATACATCTCGCAACTAGGCGATAAATTTGAAATACAAAATATCTTACCCATAAATATTTTAGCAAAAATTTTTCAACAATGTCACGAAAGTAGAGAAATTTTTAATTAAAAATCTTTCACCAACAAATTTTGAAAAAACATCTTTCTTTTACTTCATGAAAAACATAGAACTTCATAATATAGTAAGTTTCTAGTTAAAAATACATTGCCAATAAATTTCGAAGCAAATATTACTCATTTATTTAAGAAAAATATTGAAATTTATACTTTAGTAATTAATTCATAATTAAAAATATCTTACCTATTAATTTTTTAACACAAAATTTTACATTTTCTTAACATAAATGGAGAAATTCAATTAAAACCATCTTTTAACTTAAAATTTTATAATTTGTAATAAGTTTGTAATTAAAAATACAATTCCAGTAAATTTTTTTAAAGTTTTCATTCATTTAAAAAACATTGCAATTTATTATTTAATAATAAGTTTTCCGTAAAACTTTTTATCGTTAACAAATTTTCTAAGTACACTTTTTACTTACTTCTCGAAAACTTTGCTACTGCTCATATTCACATATCATTAAGTATAAATCCATCGCTGAAAATATTTGGACAAAAATATTTCATCGAACATTTTCATTTATTTTCAGAAAGTTAGGAAATTCTAACTCTGTAAAAAGTTTATAATTAAAAATGTTTCCCCAACAACTTTTGCAATAAGTATTTTACATTTATTTAATGAAAATAAAAAATTTATAATTAAAAATCTCTTACCAATAAATTTTTCAACAAACGTCTTTTCTTTGCTTCGCGAAAGGATGACAGATCTATCATAATCACAGTTAAAAAAAATCTATCCAAAGAAAATTTTATCAGAAACATTTTTCATTTATTTAATTATATAGAAATTCATATAACTAAAAATCTCTTGCCAACAATTTTCGCAGCAAACATTTTTAATTAACTGCAGGAAAAATTGCAATTAACAATTCTGTAAAAAAATAAAAATTGCTGGCTAACAAATTTTATAACAAACATTTTTCATTTATTTAATTAAATTATTGAAAATCATGATTAACTTTTTCTCACTAAGAGTTTTACAATAATTATTTTAAATTTATTAAATAAAGAATTTATAATTAAAAATCTCTTGGAGACACATTTTCCAACAAACATTTTTCAGCGATTTCATGAATATATAACAATATATAATTCAGTGGAAAAAAGTCATAGTTAAAATTTTTTTCACCAATAAATTTTGCAACAAACGTTTTTCCGTTGCTTTGCCAAAGGATAACAGATCATAATCATTATAAAATTCTCTCGAAAGCAAATTTTACAATAAATATTTTTTATTCATTTTATTAAAATATAAAATTTCAAAATTAATATTTCTGGCCAACAATTTTTTCAACAAACATTTTTGATTTACTTCAGGAAAAAAAAGCAGTTGATAATTCCGTGAAAAAAAGGAATAAAAATTTCTCGCCAACAAATTTTACGATATTTTTCAATTATTTAATTAAATTATAGAAAATCATGATTAAAAATCTCTCTCAAGGAATTTTTTCAATAAGCATTTTTCATTCATTTATTCAAAGTACAGAAATTCGAAACTAAAAATCTCTCGTCAAGAAATTTCGCAACAAATATTTATCATTAGAAAAAATAAAAGTTCATAATTCAGTAAAACAAAATCACAATTAAAAATCTCTCAACAAAGTTTTCAATAAAAATTTTCCATTTATTTCACAGAAATATGCAGATCATAATTTTGTACAGAATCCACATTTTACATAAAACAAGCAAAACATTTTCAAGAGTTATTGGATATCATTAAAAATAATTCAAGTTATTGCCTAAATTGTGCAAATAAGGAAATACTTCTGTTGACATTTTATTCATGCCAGTAATATTATGATTCAGCATGTAAGACTTTTACGTATAATTTTGTCATCCCTTTAACTTAGACAATGTTAAAAATATTCATTTGCAGCAGAAATATTGAATCATAAATTTAAAAATATTATTTAACTTTTTTAATAATTATTATTGATAATATGAAGATTAAAAAAATTTATTTAAATTTATAACATCGATATTATTTCGGTGAAGTTATTAGTTGGAAAAAAAACATAGATGAATGTGAAAATTAATAGTTTTCAAGCACATTCAATTTCTTTTCATCTGTTAACAGTAAATGCGAAATTGCTTTCTATTCACAAATTGATCTAATTGGAAGCATATTCTTCATCGATTTTGATAACTTTCATCGATATTGTGAATGTTATGTTATAAAAAATCTATTAACATTTCACATTCTCATTAATAATTAGAATTGATGAAAAAATAAAAATTTGAAGATAATAGGTTACAATCATTTTCAATTTCTTTTCATCTATTGACCGCATATCTAAAATTTTTTACTACTCATATATAGATCTATTATAAATATACTATAGAATAATTATAAGAATTGTGTTATTGGTATTATTAATATTATTAAAAGTATATTACATTCCAATTTTTCTCCATTTTTAGCAATAGTTCGAAAATTTGTTTTTAAGGACTTATTGATCTATTTTGAATACATAATTGTTTGATTTCCCTGAAATTTACTATGCAATTAAAAATGTTAATTAACATTCGACAATATTTCTATAATTATGAAAATTTATTATTGATGGAAAATAAATAATTAAATTTAAACAGTGAAACAAAATTAATAACAAAAATAATTAAAACAATATAAATAATTAAATTGACATAAATCATTAACAAAATATATATAATAAAGTTCATTAACATAAATAATTAAATGAAAATTAACAAATGTCGAGCACCCGAATTTCTTTTCTTCTGGGTGTAAGAATTTTTCATTATTAATATATTGAATAATGATTGATCCATTACTTTATATATTGTAATACATATTTGATCAATGTTATGCATATGAAGAAATGTTAAATGAAAAATTTATTAGATCTAGAATATGAATAAAAAATGTACAAACTTTATAAGCTGTTAATATTGGTGGGAAAATAAATAATTAAATGAAAAATATAGATTTATTTAACTTCTAGTTTCTTTTCGGCGATTGCAAATGCAATACTGTTTAAAGAAATTCTTAAGATTTCTTGTTTTTAAATATGAAATGAATTCTAAAAATGTGTTAAGTTTCAATATTGTTCATTTATAAAGACGAAGATATTAAATTTTTACTCGAATATGAATAAATAACCTTTTATAGTAATAGACTATTCTTAGGAAATATATTCATCGAAAATTAATTTCATTTAATTATTTATTTTCTCAGTTTATTTTCATTTATATATTTCCGTACTCTTCAATCTTTTTTGAAAGTACAATAATAAACTTGTTTCAAAATCTTTTAGAAATAAAAAAATTATTTTAGAAAATAATAAATTAGATTGCAGGAAAGGTAAGATTTTACTGTGCTTTATTTGTAACGACGAAAACATCGACATTTTTTTTTACATGAGTAATGTATTTACAACAATAATTCTTTGCACATAAAATTCTTTTTACATTGTTTTTGTTTATACATCATTTTACTCATGGAACACACAACACATACTGGAATGGAGGAACATACACACTTCATAAATAAGACACTACTGTACACAAGAGATCAGGACAACCGCGCACATGAAGAGAGAAGGTGATTTTCAACCCTGCACCCTACTGAGCATACTTTTCACTTGTGCATTTGCCTAAGCTGGTGTATTAAGTGCTCGAAATCAAGAATACAAAAAGCCCTCTAACTTTTGTATTTTGAGACGAACTTTGAAGACTATTCAACGTTTATTGAATGTGAGAATAGTTCAGTCTAAAAATTCCTCTTCACAGAAATGTAATTGCAAGAATACATATCTATGAAGATGAATATTTATGTAAAAATAAATAATCATTTGTTTACAATTGAAATTTATTACTTATTAATATAATTTATAATTTATTAAATATAGAGCCGAATTAAAATGGTTTTAAGATTTTTGCAGAGAGGTACTATTTTAAATCTTGAGCACAATTTTAAAAAAATAAATAAACTCACACTTTGCAAAATCTCAGACATTTTAAAAAGGAATTTTTCAATTTTTATCAGGCTGTTCGGAAAGTTATTTCATTTTATATGAAAATGAAATATGTATAGTGAATAAATTTTTATTGAATTTTTTATTGTAATTTCTAATCTAATAACTTTTATCATCTTTCTGGTCGTAGCATGATTTCATACTCATAAAATGGTTCGTTTTCGCTAGCAAAAAAACTGATTCAGGAGGGAAAAACAAAATGACTTTCAGAACAACCTAAATAGCTACCAAAAGATGAGCAAAGCTCAAAGTAAAGCATTCGAATTTTCATTTAAAATATTTAATATTAAAATGAAATCTATAAATAAAACAAAATTTTAGAAATTTTCTTTTAGTTATACAAATTTTATAGAGTAGAGCTTATAAAACTTATTCGATTTACAGAAATTATATTTCTTGTGCAGTTTTTTTTTCTCCACTCTCAGTTTACAATAAATATATACATGCATATGCATAAACTCATTCAAAAGCATACATAAATACTTTCTTACACACTAAACACTCACACACATATGTGTTTAGATATGCATTACATATAGTTTTCCTCTTTAATCTTTTATAATAATATGTGACAAGTAAAAAACAGGAAAAGAATCTAGGATAATATAATGTAAAATAGGAATTTATTTTAAATTCAATATCTGCAAAAACGAAATCCTCATTTTGTTAGTCCAACGAATTTTTGTCTTGATTTGAAGTGAGAAAAGTTACATGGAATGGATTGAAATTTATATCAGGGTCTCTGACTCTAACTTAAAATAAAAAATTTAGTTTTCTTTCGAAATTTTCATTGCGTTGCTTTTCATTCATTAAGAACATATGTAACGAGAGCTGATTTGAACTCAGTAAAAAAATTGATTTTATGAGCGAACAGGAAATATTTTGAATCAACAATGAAGTTAAATAGAAAATAAACCCCTGACTACTACTAATTGCTAAGAAATAGAAGATAATTTGAAACACACTGATGGAAAGTTCATAATGAAAATAAATGTTGTTTCTAATCATATCTGATCTGACTGCGTTAGACCATATCAATAAATCGTTATCTATATGAAGTCTAATACAAGAAGTGTGTACAATCATAGATACCCTCCCAATGCAGGTAAAGATATTTTTCTTCAAAATCATTTTTACAAGATCAAAATCACTTTCACATCATTACAACCTTCAAAATCGTTATATTTAATCAATATATTTTTATTGCTTCCTCATTACTAAAAGTGTGTCAAAATTTTTTTTTACCCAGGTTCATTTAGCCGGATTACCTATTTTATATCATTAAATACAAAATATTTTAGAAGACTAGTTTAAGAAGTAAAATCTTTTAGTAATGAATTCTGCAAGCATATAATGAGAAATTTTATTTCATTATTTCATTTAATTGCTTTTAAAATCATTTCTAAGCTTTGAATTATATAAAATACTTAATTTTCCTTACATATAAGTTTAAAATTTATTAAAGAAAATTAATTGATTATAAAATTAATTATTACACACTTACAAGTAATTATTTCTATATATTTCTATACTGATTCATTCTATAGTTTTAGAATAGTATTTTTAATAATTTCAATTTATAATTTAATATTTTATAACTTTCTTTAAAAATAAATTTTATACAACATAAACTTTTAAGAATTATTAAAATAATCAATTATTTCTGTAAAAAAATTAAAAACTAAATTTCCGTTAAAGAAAAATTTAAAACAGTAATAAAATGATAAGTTTTTTTTTTTTTTTTTTTTTTTTGGAGAATTTAAGAATTTTATGCTTTAACAAATGTATGCTATTCTTTTAAAACATTCTTAGCTATCCTCTTTATTTTAAAAAAATTTCTTATCCCTTTAAAATGGGCGTGAAAATTTTAAAATCTTTAAAATTTCTGACTAAATTTTAATTAATTTTGGTGTTTCATTATTTTTTATGCTGAAAAATTCCCTTTTATTTCTAAAAAAGTAAATAAAATGTTTATATGAACACTACAATTTTCATTTTAAAATTTAGACCATATTAAAAATTATGTGTTCAATTTTATATTTACCAAATATATTTAAAAAAGTTGAAGCAAACTATTATTTAGTGATGGAAATTGTATGTTACGAGAATAAATTAGGATTCGAGAAAGAAAAATCGTTTTAGTTCAAAGAAGTCTTTTTCAATTCCTACTGTTAATTAATATCTCTCTTTCTATTTATAGTAACATATCTTCTACAAATTTTCAATTATTAACAAAATACTTTTTATTCCTCCACTCAAGTTCAGATACATTTTTTAAACTTGTAAGTAGATGACACTTGATGTAAACACAATTTTTTAAGTATTAATTCATTCATTAAATTGAATTATTTTATTTTAGTTTCATATAAGTGAAAAAAAATCTCTCTTATATAAGATATTAGCAGGACATAAATATAGGAATAAATACCGTCAGTGGGAAATAAATCGCATGAAAAAAAAATTACTTTCTTGATTCTTTTTTATTTTGGGCTCTAGTCTAAGTCAAGGAGGGAATAAAACGGAAAATGAACATGCAAATAAATTAGCGAGAAGGGTAAAAAGTTTGTATGGGAGAGAAAGAGGAAATTTTTTTTTAATTTAAAAAAAAAATGAAAATGATTGACTTAATTGAAGACAGAAATTTTAAAATAAGTTATTGATTGAAAATCTAGATGGCAAAAAGTAATGCTCATACTTAGAATTTGGATTTTCCAACTTCCTTACCATTAAATAGGAAGTTTTGATGACCGAAAAACACATTATATGAAAATTTTTCAAAATGCTTTATTAAATTCGACATTCATACAGTATATTTTAAATTAATTATACATAGTACTGCTAGTTTTAGTATTTTACAAAAGTTTATAATCGGGAAACAAGAGTTACAAGCCATAATTTAATTAATTTAAAATCTCATCAATAAAAATAAATTCCCCTTTCTGCAATTCATTTGATGATTATTATAAATTACTATTAAATGTAATTTAATATTATAAATATATATATATATATATATATATTAGATTGGGGAAAAACAAATCCATTATTTTTACGTGAACTTTTTGTAACTTGTTTCAGATTCGCTTTGTAAAAAGGTTTAAAACAGTTTTCATGTAGATTTTTAGGTCTTGTGCGAAGCTACGACTGCTGACATGCTGTCAAGTTTGATAATTTTTGATATTTTGTAGACATTCTCGATGATGTTGTATCCGTGCGAGGTGCATCTTTAGCATCCAAATACCCAAACGGAATCGACGAAACCAAAATTGTGCGTAACTAGTTGTTACACTCATGTATAGGACGATAAGCACCTTTCACGATTTTAGCCACCTGGTTAGCATTTTCGCCATTATAAAAGAAAAACTAAAATGTATCGAATTTTCTGTTTGTTGTCTTCTATTTTTAAAACCTTGTACTCATAACTGAATTAATCAAACAAAAAACCGCAAGAGAATATTTTAGTGTCAAATGTCACCGTTCCAATGAGCATAAATTTGAAATTGTTTGATAGATATATCACGAGATAGCGATCACTACAGACGACTACCGAAAAAATAATGGATAACTTTTTCCCCAATCTAATATATGTATATATATAATGTATATAAAATATTTAATAATTTTGCACTGAAAAAAATGTCAATTTTAAAAGAAAGTTATTTCAATATATTCTTATATATCATTTGATTTTTTTTTAATTATTATTTTAAGATATCAAATACTTTATATGTATTCACTAAAAAAATACTAAAATATAAATAATTAGTTTTTTAGCAAATTTTTATGCACTGCAAAGAAAAAATATTTAACTGCAGTGATTTAAGAAATAATAAATAAATTAAGGGCTCATATTAGCAACTCAGAAAAGGAATACTAAATTTAACTAATATATAAGAAACAGTTTTTGCTTTGCATATTTTTAATAAAACTTTCTCCGCTAAATAGGAAATTTTTATAAAGTATTAGTGGATAAATTTAAGTAATTTATGATTCAAAAAAAAAAAAAAGAAAAGAAAAAAGCCTTAGCAACATTATGCATGATAAACATGTTTCAGCTCTAACACTATGCAGAGAATTACAAACGACAGAAATGCAAAGTCGCGTCTTTGAATGAAAAAATCGTCTGAAATGCAACATTCGATTCCAGTGGTGTCTGTATGGAAGACACTTATTATTCGAAGATCGAAATCGATTAATGTGGTCAGATGAATCACACCACACCTTATTTTGCACTGATTGCCATCTGAATTATTTTAAATATCCGACTACAGTTTATCACAACTGCAAAAGTAAAATATCCAATTTTAAATCCTCCATATATATTGTAAATTTATTAATCTGTGTATGAACAATGCAATGTTCCATAACGCAGTTAAAGCATGAGTTTTATACATGTATATATTGTAAAAAGATGTTATATTTACTTACTCTTTTTTTCATACTCATCCATAGAATACATCATTTTATAGCCCGTATATATACATTATAGTCTATTTATATTATCTGTTTCACTTATATTTAACTGGATTTTTATGTTACTTGGAGTTTTTAGGATTATTTTATTTTTAAAATTTTTAGTGCAATATTTATCCATCTCATATAATGAAAATTCTATAAATGATGTATTATTTCTGTTAATTTATACTTTCTGACGTTAGATTTCTACTGAAATGCAATACTGTAATTCTGTTTTTAAAATTCATGGAAATTCTATCACAATCGTATATATTAAGTAGAGCTGATAATTTACGTACGTAATAAATACCTGATAGCTTACGGTACTAACCATTTGCTCAATCACTTATGTTTATTTCAATGATTGTAGGTTCTATTTAGCAAAGCCACAGAGAATCCATCTTGCTTTATTCTCACTGTGAAAGGCTTTGGTGGTAATATCATAATGTGGGAGGCTTATTCTGCTGCCGTAGAAGTGGTGCTTTAGTGTTTCTGGAGGGTAAGCAAATAGCAGTGAGATACCTAGGTGTACTAGCAGATTAAGTGAATCTTGCGAAGTTGCATTCTTACATTGATGATGACTTCATGGACAATACTGCAACAAAACATCGTGCCAGAAATGTTCAAAATTCTTCCGCTGAACATCAGTATGTCTCTCAACACTTTTTCTGCCCATCGTAGGGCAGGGGTCTAAACTCATAAATATGAGAGATTGGGTGAAAAATGGCAGCTGATAGCATTCCCCTCTTTCATTTAATTGACAAGCTGTAAAAAGTTGCAGACCAATACAAGGCATTCTCTGGACATAAATTCCTCCCAGGAGGCTGTAGATACTATATCCAAACGATTTTATTAAAGCTATTGAAATTTTTAGAAATAATTTACTGAAAAACAGTTTTTTATTATTTTGCTAATTTGGATATTTTAGTCAAAAAATAGCTTTCCAGTTTTTAAGAAGGAAGATATTTAAGAATTATGGAGCCCCGTGCCAATACAAGTAAATATTTGGCCTGGTGACTTTTTTTCATATATTCATTTTTTTATAACATTTGATTCGCTTTTTATTTTGAATCATTCCAATTTCAAGAACTTTTCCTAGATTTTTTTTTTTTATATAGATGGCGTCGAAGTACAGTTTAAAGTTGTTTAAAATTTAAGAGGAATTTTGATCCTTAGGTCTATTACTTCGGTAGTGTAGTTTTAAATATTATTTTTTATTGATTTCTGTTTATCTAATTTTTTGGCAATTTAAGATTTAAAATTTATTTTAATTTTGATAAGTACCACGATGGCCTGTCATTTATAGGCTCGTTTATCGGAAGGTAGTATGTTCCAATTTCCACCCAACCGAAAATCCAACGTGTTTACTCATGGCGGCTGGGGTAAGTAAAATTTGTCTTGGTCGTAATGTTCTCCATGTGAAACGATACCTCTGTAAATGGGACACCAAATCTGAAATTTCTTTGCTTGGTTTCTATTTCTAAATTACGAGTACCTATTTTCGGATCTATTATAGCACGATTACTGGCTGCCCCACAACATAACATTTCTATTTGTTTATATTTTTTCCAACTGAACCGTGGTGCGTAGTCCGCCTTCCTCGGTATACACATGACAGAGGTTCACGTTCATAAGATAGACAACCATTCACAACTCATTTGTACAATTAAAGGACACAGATTGGAGCGAGAGGAAGTGCATCATGCCCGATCAGGGATTTGAACTCAGGACATCCCCATCCGCAGTCATGTAAGCTGACCACTAGACATGGTGGGTGGCAGATAACTCATTTATTTCCTACTATAAGAATTTTTTCACATGAGTTATATTTAAATTTCAACTCATCCTGATAAAATATAAATAATTATAATAAAGATTTCCCACATAAAAGGTTTTCATTAAATATCAAATGCAAATCACTTGTCTTCTAACATTAATTGTTTCCTTATAATGAAAAGTATAATAACTGTAAAATCCAATGCTATAGTTTAATCATATGGAATAAAAAATTTAATTCTAATTTATGCTATTGTCTTGTTACAAAATTCTAACATTAACAAGAAATAAAAATTTTAATTTAATTAATACTATTGACATCAAATTACAAAATTATGACATAGAATAAAAATTTTGATTTAATTTATGCTACTCTCAGGAAGTTTACAAATTTCAGCTTTAAACTTTAGAATTTAGAAAAATAATAAAGTGAATAAGTTTTATATTTAAATATACTTAGGAAATATATTTAATTTCGAACATAATTTAACGGACATTTTGTCAATGATTTTAAATAATCCCATAAAACTATATTTGTACTGTATTTTAGACTACAGAATTTTTAATACTGAAATCAATAATTAAAATAACTATTGAAATTAGTTACAACTTATAAGTTGTAATTCATGGTTTAAAATAAATATATTGCAATACTAACACAAATTAATTCACTTTTAAGCAGTGAAAATTTTCAGTATTAATGCATTTAAAAGTATAACAGCTGGTAACTTACATAAAATCTAAGGAAGGAGAATTTAAAGAAAAAGAAAACTTGGCGAAACTAACATAAATGCGAAACGAGAATTCTTGTTCTAAACTACTCATTCGGTAAATAATTCGAAATTCGTAAAATACTTCACTTCAAATGTATTTAGAAATAAATTCACAAAAAAAAAGTCAATGTTGCATGTTAATTATAAATCCAATTTTAAATGATTTTTACAAATAATATATTACAACATGATTATTTATGTAATACGAATACTTCTATATTAATGCTACCTAAGTATTTATTTTATTTAAATTTATATAAATAAAATAAGTATATATAATGTAATACTTAATAAAATATTTAAGTAATTTTTAAATATTTTATTTAGCATTTTGTATTAAATAAATTAAGTTTTTTTTTAAATATTTCATTGTATCTAAAAAAAATAATTGTTACGAGTTTAGTTTAATAAGATTTCCTATAGGAGGATTTATAAATATTTCAAGCTTTAATCTCTCTCACCCACCCATATCATTAACAACCAGTAAAATATTTCAGGATTACTTAAATATATAAATGAAAATTAATTATTACTTAAATATTTTTCAGGTTGTTAAAGATTGAAAAGCTTCGTTCTCTTTATCGAAAGGCAGAAGGTTTCATACTCGACACAATCGAAGATAGAAATCACTAGTAACTATTAGGGCACATAAAATAGATAGTGACTACATTGTGTTTTAAATTAATTGAACTTTCTGGATGTGATAGGCCATAGATTTGGGGATCTTTTGTTTAGTCCCTGCTTCTAAATTAAGACCCACTTTCCAGAACAACAGTATAATAAACTAGTTTTTGTTTTATAATAAAAAATTCATTTTATTTTTTATTTTTATTTTATTTATAGTTTCACATATTTGGTCTCAAGCTTCTAATGGCCATTGATAAGTATTTTTCATTTTCCAACTGCTCTGGCAGGAAAAATTAGCCTAACACCCAAACTTATACAAATTTTAAAAATCCGTCACTCACTTTCGGGAATATTTTTCATAAATAATAGGCTGTATTCACGTGATGCAAGACAGGAAATCTTGAAGATTCCCAAGAACTCACCCCAACAGAAAAACATAAAGAAGGTACATGGGCAACATCCGCATTCCTTTCTTCAACAGTGACCATGATCGAACTTTAGACCTTTCATTCTGAAGAACCTTTTTCTACCACTAAACCATGATAGACACTGTCTTTTACTTTAGGGGGCTCTACATCTTGTAATGAAAATAAGCTGTATCGCTCTCTCTTCCGCTTGATCATCAAGTTTAAAATTTAACTCAAATGATTAACTAGAAACTATGAAATATCTTAATCTGTACTGTTTCCTATTCTAAAATAAGTAATTTATCAATACTGAAAAGCTAAAAGTATTAGGAATATTAATATCTGATTGGGGAAAGAGCTTTAATATAATGAAATAGTATTAAAAGTGTGATTTGTAAATGAAATAAATTAAAAACTCTGTATTTATGAGTTAAATAATTATTGAATTTAGATCTCATAAACAGTATAAATACTGAAAATCCTAATAAATGTTAAAATCAACCTTAGAAAAGTTTATTGAAAAATGTAATAAATTATGAAATTATATCCCCACTGCTGAGAAAATTGAACGCATTGAAATAAATTGTTGTGACTATAGTTAGTAAGTGTGATGATAACGATAATACAAACAGCATTATCAAAAGATAACTAATGGATTATCTTTTGATAATGCTGTTATGAGCAGGGAAAACCTGATAATTATATATATTTTTTTAAATATCTCTTACTACAGTTTATCATCATCAGCATTGGCACGACAGCCCTTTGTGGGCCTTCTTCAGAACCTTTTCCCAATCTGCCTTTCTCCCAGCAATTGATCTCCAGTTCTTTACTTTTAGGATGGCAAAGTCCTCATCCACACAGTCTTTCCATCTCATTTTGTGTTTTCCTCTTGGTTTTTTATTAGAGAGGGTTACATTAAAAACTTTTAATGCTGTTCGTTCTGGGCTCATTCTAACTACATGCTCTGCCCATCTCATTCTGCTTAGTTTTATAGACTTGATAATTATAGTTTGTCACCAATAGCAAATGTTAAATGTTCAATTTCATACACATTATCAGCTTACTAATCTGTGTATGAGCAATGCAGACCTTGTTATTATGAAAAATGTTACATAATACAGTTAAAGCATGAGTTTTATACATGTAAATATTGTAAATCTGTCATATTAACTTGCTCTTCTTTCATACTCTTCTATAGAATAGATCATTTAATAGCCTGTATATATACTTTATAGTGTGTTTATATCATCTGTTTCACCTGTATTTAACTGAATTTTTATAACCAAAGTCACCTTGGATGTTTTAAGAATTACCTATTCTTACAATTTTTAATGCAATATTTACCCCATGTCATTTCTTATTTTGGAAATTCTGTAAAAGTTTTGGCGATGATACTTTATTTCTATTTTGTAACTTCTAATGATAGAGCTCTACTGAAAGGCAATACTAATTCTGGTTTCAAAGTTCGTAACAATTCTGTCACAAACTTTGAGACAGAGTTTATTGCATATACAAAGTTAGTGCACATATTACGTAGTGAAGCAATACCTGATAACCTAATGTACAGATTAAGTGCTCCATTACATATATCAATGAGTGTGTATATATATAATTATTATTACTATTAAAGTAAAATGTAGATTTAACTATTAAGAATTAGTTAAAATAAGAATAAATGATAGTTTTAAAGTACCTTTAGAATTCTGGGCAACTTTGAACTAACCTATTTAAGTTACTTATTTATCTAAAAATATGATACAAAAAAGCAAATTAATAGAAAAGAAATTAAAAATGAAAACATTTTGTGTTAGGGTCCCAATCGGTGCAAGAGTGTTTCGATGCACAGGGCACATTCTAAATGATTTGCATACTGCATGATTGGACCTACTATCTTGTGTATATAAAAATAGTGGAAGAGTAAATAGATATTAAATGCTGTTGTTGCTTAAGACATTTGGCGAAGCCAAGCCCACCCATCAAGGATTGGGTGAATGAAATCAGAAAGAGCTTGCGTTTTTTAATAGAGTACCCTCATACGAAGGTGGAAGTACGACTTTGGCTCATAGATGGCAGCACCCCCATCTGAGTCTTCCAGTTTAGAGATTGAAGCCAGAGAAGACCCATAGCATGGCTCCAACCAGCCCCAGATTAATTTGGAATGGGAACATGGAGGGCATTACAACCTGATATATTTTATGTGCCCCAGTCGCCATTAGTGAACACGACGGATCTTATGCAAAGCCGTGATTCGAACTCATTACCTTCTAGTAATGAGAACGATGTCCTAACCAACCAGGTTACCACATCCCAGATATTCAATAAAAAAGGCAAGTATGTATAAATCAAAATATAAGTTTAAAAGAAATTAATAAAAGTGATTAATTAGATGGATAAATAGTTAAGAAGGCAAACAAACAGGTAGGTGATCATGTTTTTACACTCTGTAATAATTTAATAAATATTATAATTTTACTGTCCTGCCAAATAATTTTTTGCGAATAAACAACCTTGAATTTTGAATTTGCATTTCTTGTTTATTTACAAAACACCGACAACTTCATTTTGGATTTTGTGTCGATTCTGTATAATTATAGAAAGATGAAGTCGAAAGAAAAAAATGCAACTCAGAGGAAATAGAAAAGAACTCTTTCTGTTAAAATTATCAATTTGAAAGATTCTTTCATAAAAGATATTGAAAACATTTGTAATTGTGTAACAAATATTTTAAATAAAAGGAAAGAAACAAACAAATTCAGAATTTTCTTTCTGATAGAGAATATGAAAAAGATGTACTTACTGAGTGAATGTTATACAGATAAAGTTGAGACTGAAATTTATTAAAGCTCAAAAAATTTTTCAAAATAAATTTTCAAATGTGTATAATGTTATTGTCTTAACTATTAACGATAATATATAATTTTGCGATGAATTTAGAATGCTCATTTGGAACACCTATCGAACACTCTTGCACCCTATCATAAAATGGTTTATTTTTAATTTTTTTCTATTAATTAATTTTTTTTGTATTAAATTTTAAGATAAATAAGTTATTGTGAATAGGTTAGGTCAAAGTCCTGATGATCATAACGTTTATTAAAATATTCCGAACAAGAATTTTTTCTATGAATTGTCTTAGATGTGATTATAAAATATTTATGAATGCTGGAAAAGAATTTTTTCGTAATTTAACAACATTTATTATTTACTCACACTGCCTGAAAAGTGGAAAGATCGCAGTGTAACTGATCATCGGGTTCTAACAGTAGCACTCTTTATGTTGCAGTCAACTCCTTTGCAAAACCCCTCACTTTGCAGCAGAAGTCATATACTATCTGACTTCGGCACCAAAGTGAGGGGATAATAACACCACTTGAATCACTGAGTGACTTTACACTTTTGTTGGGGTGTGCCATGTTGCTTCGACAACATAACGAAAGGAGTTCTTAGCTTTCTACCCCCAACAACTTCAGCTCCACAAAGACAACAATGCGTCTTTGAGAGTCATTCCCCTCCTTCCTACCCTTCTAATCTCGTGACCATTCCTAGAGACCAGGGGTCCTATGCCTTACCACCCCCCCCCCCACCATCACACAAATTCACAGCTGCGCCACAACAATGCCACTGCCCCCTTAATTTGAAGAAGCAGGCCTCATTTCCACCCACTTTTACAATGTTAGTAAAACTTATCATTGCCTGGTAGGAAACATAGATTGAACCTAAGAAGATAGACAGCACAATCTTGAAAAAGACATTCAATGCCATCGAATCTCAACCATGTCATTTACTTACTCATTATATATATATATATATATATATATATATATATATATATATATGATATACATACGAATCTACAAAAAAAGATTCCAAACTTTCTAACTTTTTCTGCCTTTCCTATAACATAATCTCCGTAGAACAGAACAATCATTTTTCAGTGTGAAATTATGCACACTTTTTCTTGGAATTTTTCTGTTACCTAATATTTCTTAATCAATTAATCATAAATTAAAATTAAATAAACTATTTATAATATATTTACATATATAAACATACATGCGCATACACATATGTATATAATATATGCAGATAATGTGTCTGAGTACAGATGAAAGAATATTTGTAATCAAATTTTCACTCTGAATTTTAATTTTACAACAGTTATAAAAGAAATTTATGTCAGTAATATATATGTAAGTAACATATAACTAGTAAATGAATTATATATACTTAAATCAATGTGTGAAATGTACACATAAGTCAATAAATAAATAAATTATATATTCATAAAATTATAATACGTACAAGTTAAATAATTAATGAGAGTTAAATAATTATTAATGTAAATTCTTAAAGAAATATATAAATAATATCTAAGAATTTAAATAGTTATTTATTTAATTAAATTTACTATTACTTAAATTTATTATTATTATGCTTATAATATATATACAATCAAAATTTATCATTAAAAATAAAGTAATATGCAATGTAAATTCTCCTAGAAATTTTTTACCAAAATAAATGAAAAAAATAATATTACAAGAAAAATATAAACTAGATATGATTTCAAAATTAGAAAATGTTTTCAATAAGAACAAAATAAATCAGACACTAACAATCTGCAAATTTAAATACTTATAACAACAGAAAAAGTGAAATATAGTTAAGCTAGTTAATTTTACCGGCATCAAATAAATTAAAAAAAATAAATTTATAATTTTTTTGCTTAAATTTGAAAAATATAAAATAAATAGAAAGCATTAAGGTAAATACAAGCGTCAACACAGTCAACTTCATCAGGATGTATAGGCATAAATACATGGTTTCTATTGATAAGGGTAACTCAAATACATGGTTTTCCTGATCATGCTTATGTTTTGCTCATTTCTTCTGGTATTTTATGTTATTTTTTTCTTAGTGCTTAGCTATACACACATTATGATTACTAATTAAACATAATTTTTTCTGAATATATATTCATGTAAATAGGCAAAGTGTTTTATTAATAATAGACAAGAGAATTAAAAAAAAAATTGAAGGGAGACTCATTCGTATTAAGTAAGATTTAATAATTAAAATGTCATGTAATTAATTTTATTATTCAGATCTGTTTAATATATAACATTACATCTTGAAAAAAATCTGTCTCTCATAATTATTAAAATGAATAATAAAAAAAGTTGTATAGATGAGAATTTTAAAAAATTAATAAATTTTTGAAAGTAAGTTAATTTTTGCTTTGCCATGCTTTTGCTTTAGATAATCTGTACCTATGATGATTTCTTATAATACTACAATGTTGAAATTTTAGTAAAAGATGTGTTTAATTTCAATGGGCATCGACAGTACTAAGTCTTAATATGTAATCGTTGACGCACTGTTTCAAATTTCTCTCAGCGGACGGTTACAAATTGCTCGTCGAAGGCAGCGTCGCCCGATGATGTCGCCTGCCCTACGTGGAATGAAATTATTTGTTTCCTCCCATTTATTTTATACTGTAAGTTCCCATCAAATGAGTCAAAAAGCGGCCGACAAACAAGCGAAACCGCGTTCCTACTTGCTCCGTACCCATTTCTGAGTCCTACCGAGGGAGTGAAAGATCTTCAAAACAGCGCAGCTATATTCAAAATATCTATACCGATAAATAACAACTGAGGCAAGAGTTTCGTTTGATTCTAAATAATCTCTCTCCTCAACTTTTTTAAATAGTTTCACTCGCATCTACTAAGCAGATCAAATGCCGATTGGATTTTATTAAATATATATATATATATGAATATGGTTGGTATTTGGGAAAAAAATTTATTTTTATATTTTTTTTTTAAAATTCAGGGAAATTTTTATTGTCTTTTGAACAAGAAATGAATTTTTACTGTTTTTGATTAATTTTTGTTGCCTTTTACAGAAAAAATTCGAAAGATTAGTTGTGCCCTTGAGATTTTCTTTTTAGAAATTTGCAAAATGAAAATAAACATGCAAATTCATATAACTAAGATGCATAAGAACAGAGAGAATATAATAAATTCATATAAATAATTCTCGAAATTAGATGAAGATTTTAAACAATTTTTTACATATTAAGTGGATTTTTATTAAATTTAATAAAATATTCAGAGGAAAAACCTTGTCAAAAATCCCCCTTATAGTATCATTTGCTCAATTTCATAAAATTAAGCATTGGTTAAATTCATCACATTTAAACAAAATTGTTCAAATGGATAATCATATAAGAATTCCATATTCCAATGTCATTTACAAAATTTGGTAAAATTAAACAATTTGAATTTTTATTAAATTTTGATTTTTTCATTAGTTTTAAATAAAATATTCAGAAGAAAAACCTTGTCGAAAATCCCCCTTACAGTATCATTTGCACAATTTCATAAAATTAAACATTGGTTAAATTCATCACATTTAAACAAAATATTCAAATGGATAATCGTATAAGAATTGCATATTCCAATGTCATTTACTCTGTTTCATAAAATTAAAGAAATTGGTTCATTGCAGGAAGTTAGATTTATTTATCGATCGTTCATGTTATGTCAAGTTATTAGTTATAATTGATAACTGTTTAGTTTTATTTTATAAAAACTCATTTAGGTATATTCCTTACTTAAATCTGAAAATATTTGGAAACGTCCTTTCAATATAAAGTAAATATTACTTAAGTATTTTTGATTTAAATTTTGATTCTGTTTATTTCTCTTAAATGAAATATTCGTTTCTGTGTTATTTGCGAATGCATCTTGAGATACACGTAGACAAAATTTTATATACATTGATAGTACTGGTGTTATATTTTAAATGAATATATAAACATAACCGTAGAGATTTGTTATAATTCGTTGTTTACATTTAATATATGCTCGCAAATAGAACAATAAAGATATTTAATAGTATTTTCAAAAACTCATACTCACAATTTTTCACCAACTGATTTAAAGTTGTTTCAAGTTTTCATAGTTCGCCTGGCTGCCTTCACGGTGTTAAAGTTTCCAGGTTTCAATATAAAGATTTAAAATGAGTTTTTTTCAGAAATTTGAGTTTGTTACTCAACATTTTTTTACGGGAAAGGTCAGGAAAGATAAACAACAAAGATTCAAAAAATAAAAAACTTTTAAGTTTGATACTATAGAATATTATAGCTGATATTTTGCCATCCTAAAAATAAAAAACTGGAGATCAATTGCTGAGAGAAAGGCAGATTGGGAAAAGCATCTGAGGAAGGCCCAGGCCCACAAAGGGCTGTCGTGCCAATGCTGATGCATGGAAAGTTTTTAATTTTTTGAATAATTTAATAAGGGTGAAAACAGTCTAATTTAAGAAAATTGTTCTCTGGGTTAGATACACGTATGGTATATATTTCTTTAAAAAAAAATTTAATGATGATGAAAACAGTGAAATTTTCGAAAAAAGGGGCATATGTTAGATACATAGATAGATTTTAATTTCTTAAATTACGTTAAACTTAATAATGAGGAAAAGTGAGATGCATAGGAAACAGATATATGAGTTAAATACACGAATACTTTTTAATTTCTAGCAGATTAGCTAAGACGGAAATATTTATGAAAACTGATCGACGTGTTAGACTTAAAATCAACATTATTTGATTCATACTATATTAAGAATTGAATTTGCAAACAGATATTATTGAAAACACTATAGTTGATTCAGCATTATTTTTTTACAATTAGGAATTTTTACAATTAGGTTTCAAATGATTGTGAATATATTTCTACGATTCTTACTATGTATAAAACATATTTTTAATATAACTACAGACATCAAAACAATCTAGAAGTCTAATTTTGAAGGATTTTTCTATCAAATAATATTATCTGACATAAAGGTTAGAAAATTTATGTTGATTTTGAGTTTTAGTTTATGCAGTTTTTTTTTTTTTTTTTTTTTTTTTTTTTTTTACGAAATGATTATCATCTGATAAAAAGGCCCAAAACTTTATCTTTCTTGGTGCCAACATTATGAGTATTGAATTGTATTCAGGTATGCATCTTTCATTTTGATGATGAAAATAAATAACATTTTGCATTTAAAATAATATTTGTTTGAATTTAAATTTCGGGAACATTTCCATACTTTAAAGATTCATTTATACATTCTAAGAAAACTCTAAAGTTAAAAAATCTATCATCTTATAATTAATCTGAAATAGTGTAAATTATAACTCCGATCCTAATTTAAAGATAAAAATAGTATCTCATTTGTAAATGGTTCAAGTTAAATGTTAATCATAAATTAAATGCGAATTTTTTCTGACAAATTGCAAAACGAGAATATTAAAATAATAATAATAAGTTGCTTTATATCAGTCTGATTACAAATGAAAGACAAACCAGGTGTAATATTTAAAAGAGTGAAAAATATATTTTCATAATAATTATTTCAATTTTTCACGTTAATTTAGTTCGGGTCTCTTCTACGTTATATACCCCATTTATCCATTGATATAAAGACAAGACAACTACCTCATGTGTTTTTCAATATTTTCTCTAATTGTTTTAAAAGCTTTTTAGAAGAGATCTATTGAAGTTTTAATAAATCTCGGAAGTAGTTTAAATTTTATTATATAATTTATCTAATACTTAATAATAATGATAAACAAAAATGTAAAAATGAAGTTTGCTTTTAATATCATTAGGTTCAGTTTATTTGTCTGTGTAACTAAAGAAAGCGATGAATTTGTGCTCAGAGCATAAATATATTTTTTATATATTACACTAAATGGGAAAAATATTAGGGCAGTTCAGGTGAATATATATCAGGCGATCTGGTATGCAATAGTCACATGGTCATATCATAAAGAATCTACTTGTAACAAAATGTGAGAGAATAATTTTTAAAATGCAATGGGGATTTTTAGAATTGCAAACACATTCTTTTTCTATGAAGTAACATAACAAGAATGATAATGCCTTTCCTTTTTTCAAAATGTGTATGCTTCTAAATCTTCTTCATTATTAAAAAATATCCTCCAACACTCGAATTTATTACGTTTCTTTAAACATCAACATTATTAATTTTCTCTGCAAAATGTTTAAAAATAAAAGATGACAATATACGCAATGAAAAAAAATTTAACAAGATCTTTTTTTATTGATGACAAATTAGAAAATTCTTGTTTTAAAGTATTTTAAACAACTATGATGTTAAACAAGAGACACGTGGTCACTTATTTTAATTAGTTAGAGCAAATATATCAATTAAAAAGTTATTTTTTTTTTTTTTTTTGTTTGTTTGTTTGATGCTCAGAAACAGACATTCATTGCATATGGTTTTGAATAGAATAGCAAATCGGAGCAGGAACATTCTCTACTAATTAATAAGCCAAAAACATAAAACACGTTGTTTAGGCATATAATTTTTCGCAACATATAATACAAATGTTTTTAAGTATTTCTTTAGGAGTAGCTACTATTATATTATTCTTTATTTTAAGTAATAAAAAACTGGGAAAAATTTCGTTAAACTGCTATTTTGATGGCCACTGATTGTTCATTATTTTGAGTCGAAATGTACAGTTAGGGGATATTTTTTAAAATTATTCACAGAATAATTTTAAAAAGCATTTTATAATATTATATAATATATTTATAATATAATATTTAATATTATATTTTATAATATTAAAATTTTATCAGTTTTAGTCTCTGATACTACATCGCTTTGAGTATTATTTAGAATAATACTTGTTGAAGTTCCAAAGTTTCTTTAACATAAATTCTGTTGGACAAACAATATGAAGATGTTGCAATCCAGGGTGAAATTTCTTAGATTGTCTTAGAGAATTAAGTTATTGAAAATAGTTTATTGTTGCTTGTCTCATCTTTTATTCATCGACGAGGAAAAAAAAATTTAAATTTTCACAGCAGTCTAAGATTTTAACTTTTTTTTAAATGAGCATGAAAAAAATTCAAGAATATAACTGGCTTTTTAATGTTTTTCACTTTAACCTCTCTGAAAAGAATATATTTAAAGCAAATTTTTTTATGAATGGACTGAGAAAAACTACAATAGAAACAAACAATTGTTTCTGTTGTAATTGTTCTCTTATTAGTTTAAAAAGTCTGTCTTAAAATTTTACATAATATAAGACTTGTTATAAGGCATAGTATAAAATTTTGATAGAAATCTAAAATTTGAATATAAGAACTTCTAATGTCACACAAATATATTCACACAATGTGTATATGTGTGTGAACTTGTTCGTCTTTATGTAAGGGAAAAGTGAAAAGTATGCTCTTATATTTTTCTTCTTTTAGCTACAAGACACAAATCATTTTTTTCCTCAGGAATTGAAACTTAACTGTTGGTTGTCTAATGCGAATGTCGAGCTACTGGCATGCGACGAAAATGTTAGAGAATGGAAGTTACCTCAGATCACCGAAAACTTAAACAAAACAGCGTTACCTTAGCAACCAAGAGTTATTCTCAAAGCAAAAATGCAAGGAAAGTAAAAAAGAAATGTGAGCCTTACCGTTAAGAGGGAAGAAGTGTTCCTGGGGTTGAAAATCACCTTCGCGGTTATCACTTGGAAAAAAAAAAAAAGTCCAGTCTTCACACAATGTCTGAGAAGCAAATC
>JAPDSC010108605.1:54480-67804 GCA_026290005.1 Latrodectus geometricus
CTAATTATTGAATTTATATATTAACTACTTAAACTTAATTTTCAATTCAAAGCATTTAGGAAAGCACAAGTTATACAATTTGTGCTTATCGAATTGCTTTATACTTTTATTTATTTTGTTAAAAAGATGATTTATATTGCTAACTATTGAATTTATATATTAACTGCTTATAAACTTTTTTTTATATATGAGATAAAAAAAATCTTATATATATATATATATATATATATATATATATATATATATATATATATATATATATATATTGCATTGATCGATAAAGTATTTTTCAAACAATTTCAAGTTTGTACTCATTGTAAAATGACATCTTCCAGTAAAAAATTCTTTTGCTGTTTTTTGCTTAGTCCACTCAACTGTGAGTACAGAGTGTTGAAAATAAAAGTCAATGAAAAGAAAATTCGGTACGTTTTACAGTTTTTCTTTGATAAAGGCGAAAATGCAAGCTAGGTGATTGAAACTGTGCTTTGGGTTTACATCTTTCAAATACTGTAACAGCAATTACGTACAATTTTGATTTCATGCATTCCGTTCAGGTATTTTTGGTATTAATGGTGCCCCTCACACGGGTTGGTATATATGTATGTGTATAACATAATTGTATTTGTAGAAATTTCCTGTCAGTGTTTTTTATGTTTCTTATGTGATCATCTTTTGCAGAACTGGACTCTTGTGTTTCAGTTTTCACTTAAGCGGCAAACTGAATTCATTTCATGCAATATGAATTACCACAACTCATCCATTATAATCCGTTTCTCATCATGCTTGATAAGAAAAGTCACTTTCCATGCGGACGATTCACTGTTCTGTCCAAGAGCTCATTTAATCTTAAAAAAAAAAAAAAATCCGCCATCCCGTTTTTATTTTCCGAACTTTTTTCTTGCGTGCTAATATAATCGACCTAAGGCTGGGCCGGGGATTCATTCCTCCTGAGTGATTAGGCTTGAAAAATTCGATGTTTTCAAATCAGGGGAAGGAGAAGAAGCCAGTCAACCGTCTCATGCCAAAAAGACATTCCCTTCACGCCTGTCCGCGCGCACAAGGAAGGGGGCGAGGGCCCTATAACGCCTCTCGCTCTGTTCAGCAAGCCCCTCGTCGTTTGGGGGGACCCTTTCATTGTCGTGGACATAAAAAAAGAAAGAGAATCCTGGCCCACGACTATACTGGGGCCTTTGTCAACATTTGACTTTTGAGTGGAGTGTCATTAGCGTCAATGGGTTCTCTGCGGACAGAGAGCGCTTTTCACTCTTTTGAGTGGATTTATTTATTGTAAGCGTTTTGTTATTATGGGATGTGTTTAGGCTTGACAATAGAGACTCGAGTTTCAATATCTGCGCAGCGAATGTCGACACCTAACTGAAAAGACGACGTTGAAAGAGTCTGCTTTCCCCATCCCCGTCATCTAAATAACCAGAAGCAAAGCCTGTTTCCTGAGTATTTTTGGGAAAGTGATGCCAACCGCAAGTGCAAATAGATCATACCATGAAACGAAATCGTGATCAATGGTATCTCTAAAATCCGCTCATTTTTAGATCGAAAATTTTAAACATCATATGGAACAGAAAATAGATTTTCACTATTTTTATGTCACATTTCACATCCAGTAGACTATTTTCTTAATTCGGGACCGATAAAATAGTTTTTAAAGCTGGAAATTCGTTAAATAGAAAAAGAATTGATAAATTTTAAAATTGATTTCATCGAATTTTTCGCTCTTTCTAAATAAAGTATTGTCAGAAAAATTATTTTGTATGTGCTGTTTAAAAAACATGCAAAATAAAATTTATATTTAACAATACCTTTTAATGAAGAATTAGGTATAATGATTTTTGTCTGTTTTGAAATTAAGCTGTTAAATTCAAATGTTTCCAATTTTCTATTTATTATGCTCTTAATCATTTAAATATCGGATGCGTACAAATTAGAAGTTCGCATATAAAAAAGTTTTGACATAAAATTTCAGCTCACAGTGGGTTTCTTTGTCAAAGTCCAAGTTATCTCGACGATCTTTTCTCTTGGATAGTTAATATTTTGAATGATGTTAAAATAAAGATTCACAAGTGCATGGAGTGACAAGAATATCAATTTCATAAGACGATTCAAGCCATAGTCACTCTTTGCAAAAGTGCCTTTCAATATTTGCACTTGAAACTACTGATTACACTCTTAAGAAATCGAATGGATACTCTTTGCAAAAGTGCCTTTCGATATTTGCACTTGAAACTACTGATTACACTCTTAAGAAATCGAATGGATTTTTATCATTCTATCGAACGCACGTGTATTCACCAACCAGAGTTATTTCGGAAATCGGGGTAACCCGCAGTTGATGTCATGAGATCTTATTTACCAACGCCAAAACAGCGAGTTATCATCCAATATTTCACCTTGAGTTAACCCGCCAATTTCGCAGAGTTAAAATGTTTTTTTTTTTTTTTTTTTTTTTTTTTTTGTAAATAAACATGGTAGATGTTGTGAGTGCAGTTTGATTCTGCATCGTCTAATTATCATCAAACATTTTTTTGTGGATTATCATTTCTGTCATGAAATTTGGCTCGATAATTACAAGTAAGTACATGAATGGTTAATGTATATCTTACTTATATAAAAAATATATATCAATAAATGTATATAAACTGAGCTGCACAAGTTGCATACTTATTTCTGATTAAATTTCTTAAGCATCGTAAATAATCTAAGTTTTTAAATTAAAACATAAAACGCTGTATTTCAACAGTTAACCTCTATAATTTAATTCTAAAAATAACTAACCTGATATTTTGAAATAAGTCTTAAACTCATACACGCTATTGGTAAATATTGACAGTAAAATTTTATTCTCATAAGTAAATAGAAATTAAAAGTATCATTGCGTCCATGACAGCACACATACACATGTTAAAAACCAGTCATTAGCTTATAAAACCATGAATGTTCGTAAATTAGAGGTTCATAAAAATGAGCGTCTACTGTATATCATAAAATTTGCATATGGCTATCTGAATATTGAAATTATGATTCGTACGAATTTTAATGTCAAGTTTTACTTATCTTGCAACAATTTTCATTACGTCTAATTTTCAGAGTAAGTAATTCCTAATTTTTACTTAACGTGTGAAGTTTTTTCATGTAATTTCATACATCTTTCTTATTAATATATATTTTTCATATGTAATTTACTTTTAATTATATAAACACAATATAAAAATAAATTGCGAAATATATTGATATTAAATAAATTTACAATTAATTCTTATATATTATATTATCGATCCCCCAGAGAAATTATCATAATACTAAATTTCCGTTGGATCCAAAGAATGCTTTCACAAGTTTTAAAAATAATTAACATGTAAATCTCATTTACAGAGAAAACATGTTAGTTATAACGATCAAATCTTTAGAAGTGTATCTCCGAAATGATATTTATAGTTTTGAAAATTCTTATCACTTGACAGTATTGTATAGTTCATCTTACACTATAAATTATATATTTTGTGTGCGGATTTTATGTATATTTTTGTTGTTGCGCAACGTGCATTCCTGTACCTGGACCTGAGTTGCACGCTACCAAATAAATGGAATTGATAGTCTTCATAATTTAGAAGCATGAACCAATCAGAAGACCCGCAATGTTAAAATACGCAATACCAAACTTTGAATTTATTTTTTTGTTGTCTGCTCGACTCCTTTAGTCGCTGTGCGGTGTTGATTTTGCACGTGTATAGTGTGTTAATCCTTGCCTTAAAACATTTATTAAAGGCATCGTATTTCTCTTTATATTAAGATTTTTTTTAAAAAAAAATGCCTTTTTGATGTTCATTTGTAAATTGCCGATCGAACGATGGAACACCAAGGGTATCTATCTTCAATTTCCCTAAAAATGAAGGCATGCTTAAAATATTGCTCAAGAAAATCTAAAATTCCCTCGAAGAACATTTTGGTCTTTACAGACATTTAGCTAGATCCCAATGCAACATTTCTCTCACTCAAATATTTGAAACAAAAACTAAACTAAGAATCAAGAGCCTTATTCCTTTAACATTAGATTCTGTTTTTCATGGAAATGTTGAAAGTAATTTAAATTATGAAGCAGATGAAAATCTAAGTCTTGATATACCCAACCTTAAAGAATTCCAGTTTAATTTGAAAATAAACTCAAATGATCTAAAAAAAAAAAAAAATCTTTATTGACAATTTTAACATACATAGCAGGTTACTGCGCCCATTCTCTCTTAAAAAAAATTAAGTGTATAATGTTAAATATGCTATGTTCACTTAATTAATGTAGTTAACAATGAATGTGAAAACTATCTTTTAATTAAAAATATAGATAAGAATGGTTTAAAATATCCTTGTGATGATATTATCAAAATAATTCATTAATTATACAATTGTTTCTGATCTATTATCTTTTGAATATATAAAATATTTTTTGAAATGTAAGAATCATAGATTTATTGCCTGTACTGTCCCATTAAAAAATGTTTCGATTAGCAGAAATTAATTTAAATTCAGAACATTGCAAACATGGCCGTAATGATTTAATAAAAAATATTGTCTTAACTTCTACAAATATATTACTCGAAAATTATTGTAAAATAATTAATGATGATTTATAATAAATAAAATACTCACTAATTCAAAATCGAAAAGAAAATTGCAAACTTCAATTTTCATAAAAAAAAAAATAATAATAATATCAGCAGAGAGGTTTCTTTAGGTAAATATATAATAATTGATGTACATAAGTTTATATCGTTATTTACATTTTGTATATTTCCTGAAGTTATTTTGTAATTAAGTTTTGTACTTTTTTATGATATTATTTAATGTGTAAAATTTAAATGTTTAATAAAGTTATATTAAGTATACAGTTGTTGTCTCTCCTCTGTTTTTATTATCTGAGTAAGTTACACATTTTGCAATTTTTTATGCGATATTTTAAATAGGAAAAATCATGCAATAAAATTAAATATTTCATTTACTCCAGTTATTTATAAAATCAAGAATATGAATGTAGATTATTATTTGAGTAATCACAAATTTAATTAAAAAATTTTATTTATTATTCATTAAAACATAAAAGCATGACAGTTATTCAATCATTAAAACATAAAAAATATATACCTATATATTTAATATTGATATACCAACTTAGTGAAAAATGTAAATATTACTATTAGAAAGAATCATACAGATTTTGTTTTATATTAATTAAATAACTATTGAAAAACTTTTAAAGGTAGAATTATTATGTAATGTGATATTATAATGAATAAATTTATTTTGAATTGCACTGCTGGCCACCGTAAATGCAACACCCTGAAGGAAGCATGCAAATAACATGAAATTTACAACATACATTAGCGGAGATGAGATATGTAAATGCTTAGAATTTCAACGCAGACTCACATCACACACGCCTGTAGCGCCATAGCACTAAGGGTGTTTCCCCCCCCCCCAAAAAAAAAAAAACTTTGAATTATGCCTTGTTGAAAATAGTGATCATTTTTTGATAAAGTATCCGAGTTTGGCAGAGGAATGATTGTAGCCTCTACCGAGATAAAGGATTATCTTTCAGGGATATTGCTATTCGTGTTGGATGAAACCATTCAACTGTGCGGATATGTGATCGTTGGATGCAAGAGGGTTAAACGGACCAACATGGTCCTACATAGACCACCACACTAGTCTTACACCGGGTGTTATGGTATTGGATGTCACTTTCGCACTTTTTAGTATGCATTGCCGTTACTTTAAACAGCTAGCGCTACATCTCCAAGGTGTTGGAACCAGTTGTCCTTCCTTACCTCAGGGCTTGCCCACAGCGATATTCCAATAGGATAATGCACGATCATACTTGGCACGCATTGTTCAAGGGTTCTTCGTCAATCACCAGATTGAATAGCTTCCCTGGACAGCTCGCTTTAAGGATCTTTCACTGATAAAAAAAAAAGAACATGTGGTCCATTGTTCTTCAATGATTGATCCAGATTATGTCCCAGCTATCACACCAGATCAACTTTGTCAATGTTTGGAAGGTGCTTGGTCTGTTGTACCTCAAGAACGCATTCAAAGTCTCTTTGAATCAACGCCGAGGAATGTGGCAGCTGTGATATCCAACAATGGCTGCTACTCTGGCTACTTATTATGGCAGGAACCACACTGAACACAAAAGTCTATGAATTTAATCATTTGATACTTGGTCAACATGTTATCTACAAAATAAATTTTGTGGTGATATCTCTTGTCTTTCTTGGTGTTGTGTAATTTGGGTGGTAAGCATGTAGAAGAAAAATGTAACTCTGCAATATATAAAAAGCATAATCATAATAATTTCATAAATTTTGATTTTCTACAAGTTACTTAAAACTCTTATAAACCAGAAATAATCGTTGATGAATTAAAAAATTGCAAAAATGAAAATTTAGGAAAAACAAAATACGTAACATTTTAGAACAATTATTAAATACATTTTAAACCCAAGAGTTAAGAATTCCATATTTAAGTAATAATTTGCTTACATTTCTCTTTTTCTTTTCTTTTTTTTTTTTTTTTTTTTTTTCTTATCATTTAGTTTGGCAAATTAAGTATTTGATTTTGTTCAATTCTATTATATAAATGTACTATTATAAAAAATAGAAATAGTTTTTTTAAATTTAATTACTTTAAATAAAGCAGGCGCTTGAAATTGAGGTTAGGCGCTTGAAAATTTCTGTATTTTCCCTTTTATTTGTTAATTAAATATAAATATTATGTATATAATCAAATTAAGTTAAATAAATTGCCACATATTTGAAAAAGTATTATAAAAATATAAAACAAAAAGAAAGTTCTGATGTCTGCAAATGTATATTTTTAAACCAACATTCAAAACAATATTTTTAATAAAGTTGAAATATTTTTGTATGCTTCTTCAGTGAATTTTACATTCACAATTTTATGGTTTTGATGTAGGGACACTTCCAGTTAACTTTATATTTTTAAATTTTTGACCAACAAAACTATTAGATTTCTGTAAGGATCAATTTAGCAAGAAATGATGACAATTTTTGCATATAGTCATGAGTGAAATTATTTAATCAAAAGAAAATAATTTCTATTTCTACAACTTTAATGAGTAATAAAAAATAATATAAAAAGTTTTGTTTATGTAAATTCTATCATTAGCATAAGTACAAATGTTGTATGTTGAAGACTTTGGGATGATAAGTTTTCTATTTAAATTATATTTAAATGTTATTTGTTTTCATCATCAAAAGAAATGATTTTATGATATGTAAAATAATAACATTTAAATTAACAATAATACCATGAAAACTTCAAAAAAAATTATACTTTTCTTTAATGTTGTTTGTTGTTTGTTTTTATCATTTATTCTAACAAAAAATTAATTTTAAGTAAATTTCATTATTTTTAAAATATTTTTCGAAATTGATCTTTAAAAAAAAAATCAAGAAATAGAAATTTTTTGACATTTATATATACAATTAAATTGACAATATTTAAATGCATTAATATAGGTAGACATATTAACCTGATGTTTTCTCTATATTATTGCCTCTTTCCCTGCGTGATATTTAAATTAAGGATCCAAATAATATAAATTTAAAAATTAAAATTGCATGTAAATTTCTACAGAACGAAATTTTCGCAAACTTCTTACATATAATAAAATAAAGGCTAGATTAATCAAGCCTAAGTAAATCTAGCTTTGACATTCCTGCGAAACAAATAATTTAATGTATCTGAAATTGAAAATTCATTCATTTGCTGAAGCAATGTTTTCTTTTACAGATATTCTTTGGAATAAATCTAATCGAAGGTATGAAAGCTAATCAAGAGAAATAAACGAAGAGATTTAATAAATTACAAAATACTTAAACTTGGTAATGAAGTATCGAATTTTGAATGCAAATTTTAACTGCATGATTACAATCAGTATTTTTATAACTTTCTCATTTCATGTTTAAATTTTCAATCATTATTTTGTTTATTTTTAAAATTTTAATATAAATTTTGAAAGGCTTTATTTTGTCGTGGAAGAAACTTGAGCCTTTAACATATATTGCATTAGTATTAGACATTTTGCCTTGAAATCTCATTAGATTAAATGCTTTTTCAGCTTTTTAATAATATCTTGTTGTTATTGTTGCATTTAAAATTTTCCTTTTACAACTAGAATAATATATAAAAGATATTTTCATTTCTGAAATGAAAATAAGGCTTTTTATAATTATTGTTTTTATTTTTGCATTAAATCATGAACTGAAACAAAAAAAAATAATAATTTCAAGTAACATTTAAACAAATTACTTATTTGCTTTGCAAAAATTAAAACAACTGCTCAAAATACCAGTTGCTTTAATTTCAATAAAAATACATCAGTTTTAAACTTGCAAAAATACAACATACTTTACCATTTATTAATATCTTGCTTAAAAATTAAAATTTCCTCGCTCAGAATCTATAAAAATGTTCTTATAAATATTAGAATAAACTACATATAGACCATTTAAATCTGCTAAGGTGGTAGTTTTGTTCAACATAACTTTAAATTTTTTAAAAAAAATCATAATTTTTTTCTGGGATAAGTACAATATCTTTAGATGATATGAAAATTTTATTTTTTATAAAAATAAAATTAACAGTAGAAAATTTATATTTGTTTTAAATAATACCTTTTTCTTTTAAAAATTATAAAGTTTTCTAGAACATATTTGAATATTTACTAGAAACTATAAAAATAAACAATTTTTTTGTTTTTTTTTTAAGAAAACATTTTTGCTACTTAAAATAACAGTTCGTACTTGTGCAAACTAACATTGATCTCCGGTTAAAAATTACATTGTATTCTAAAAATTTATTGTACAAAAGCTGGGGATCACCAAATACATGTTTTTTATGGTAAATTCAAAAGAAAAGACTTAAAAGTAATCATTGTTTACAGTTAATGCAGAAATATATATATATATATATATATATATATATACTAAGTGTCCATAAAACATAGTTATTTTTCCAAACATCGGAAAAACATTTTTCCTCGAAATCCTCGAAAAGTGATTTTACATTTTCTATAAGAAGCTATGGTCTGCAAAAAATGGTGAAGTATGCCCATTATTTTTTTTTTTTAAAAATTTGAGAGTTAAAACTGTCAGCTACGCAATCCTATATGTATGTCTTCACTGAAAATGCTGTTCCAGAAATAAGGTTTTACGGATACAAGTATAGGAACAATAAAGTATTTGATATTTTCCATATTTTTCGATTAAGCAAAATGCTATGCATAATTAATTATAACAAAATACGTTAAAAAATAATACTAAACTCGAGGTTAAAAAAAATATTTAGCATGTAGTCATTGATAGGTACAGAAACTTTAAATACTTACCCGTTAACTTAGGAGCCTTTTTACATGAAAAATCATATGTATTAAGAATAATCTTGCTCATTCTGCTTATTTAGGTTATTAAATTAATAGTTTGTGTATCACCCTTTCCCCTCCCTTCAGAACAATTTGTTTTAAAAAGTTTGAAGATTATTTATTATGTAAACATTTTATTTCATTAACTTATGACAGAGGAAAATAAAAATTATTAAAAATTGAAATATTAAATAATAATTCATTTTTTTACAAAATTTTAGACTAATTTTTTAAAAATCGATGTGTTTCGTTTACTATTAATAACTGATCACATGTATCTTATTAATATGTGCATGTTTATTTTTTCCATTCACTATAATATATTAAATCAATGAATTATAGTAAAAGGAAACTCTATATGAACTTAAAAAACGCTTTTGGTTTCAGCCAGTAAACATAAAAGATTGTACTCAGTAAATATTTAAAATAAACCTTCGATTTACTGAGTTTAGAAAAATTGACAAGTGATTATTGCTATTTTATCAAATTTAACATATCATTTAAAAACGAATTTGAATATTTTCTTAAGAAATGGGAACTTTTATACTGCATTTTGAATACCGATTCACATGTGATTTTTTCCCCTCTCTTAGCTGTTATTTTATATTTAGATTTAAAATGATAATTTTAATTTTAAATAATTTAAAAGCGATTGTTGTTTTCTTGTACTTATTGTCAAAGAATAAAATTAAGAAAAGTTTAAGTTAAAGTTATGTATGATAAACTTAAAAGCATGAGAAAATGAAAATACGGTGACTCAGATTTCTTGACAGTTATCTCTCAATGATTGTTAAAACTTCGATTTTTCTCAAGGCTGGACATGATAGGGCGCCATCTGTTTCACTAGTCATGACCATAAATCACCGTTTGCAAGATAAGAGTGATGCCTGTAATTATGTTTCAGAAAACCATGGGGGACAATCGTGGGAATTTCTCTAATAGAAACGGACCCCTCCTTACTTTATGCTTACAAAACACTAACCCAGAGGCAATTATTCGCAACACGACAAAGAGAATTTACCACATTTTTACTCTAGGAGCCTTTTAAATATAATTATTTTTTTCCTTATTAATAAAAAATATAAGCATGAAATCAAAAATAAAATTTTAAAGTTTACATTTAATAATATTAAAATATTTTTAAATACTTCTATTTCAAAAACCTATTTTGGGAATGTATTTGTGCCTTCATTCGAGGCATCCTTATGAAGATGTCTAATAAGAAAATTAGCATAAGTATAAAAAGGTTTTTTAACTCTTACGTGTGAAATACCAATAAATATTTGAATGGAATGTTATTTATGTATAAGATGTGCAAAATATTGTTTGCACACACAATATAATATTATATTAATGTATAATATTAATGTATATATTGAAAAATTAATATACACATATAATATTAATGTATATATTGAAAAATTAATAATACAAATAATATATAATTATAATATATAATAATAAAAAATGTATAATTTTGATAAAAACAATTAGTTTTGTTAAACCAAAATTCATATTGATAAATTTTAACAACCATCCTATTTCTTTTATAGTGGAAATTAGTATTCAACACAAAAGATAGCTTATTACTTGAATATCTTATTAAATAAACAATTAATGGCAATAATTTTGCTTATCAAATACTTCTTGACAAAAGTAATAGTCCATCAAATTACGACTTCAGGAAAATTGATTTCTTGATTAAAAAAATATTGGAAATTCATAATTTTTTTTAATAATAAAATACAAAAAAATTTTAGGGAAAAGAAATTTTTTCCTAAAGTTTTGGGAGTATTTTATTAAAAAATTTATAATTTTTACTGTAAATTTTACAACACTGAGGCAATACAATAGTTAAAAAATATAAAAGCCAGTAATAAGCAAAAATATATTGTTTAATTTTTGAATCTGTTTCCACTCCCATTTAGCTTGCTTTTTCTGTTTATATTTAATTATTTATTTAGTTATTTTGGTTAATCCATAAATCTGGCAAGTAGTTTTATGTTTTGAACGTTGTGACTGGAAAATTACTGCTTAAATAACAATATATTTACGTTGTAACAAAATATTCAACGTTATTCAGCATTATGATATACGAATCTTTCAACTGTGTTGATACGAAAGTAGCCTCATTATCTTTATATATTTATAAAAAAAAATAAATGTATTAAATGAGGTTAGAATTCCGTACCAGAAAAGTGTGGAAGATTGTTAGTTCAAAACAATATTAAATAAACTTAAAGAAGGAGGCTCTAAAAAATGATTAAAAAAAAGCATTTAGGAATAAAATGAACTATAATGTCAATTTAATTAAAAAAGATTCGATTGCGTATATCTAGGTATATATAGCTATTAAATAATTTAAAAAAAAACTTAATCAAGCTTGAAATTTAATTTTAACATTAAAAATAATTTTTCAGTTACCAATGATACAATAGAATATTCCTATATTATTAGTACATTTTCAAAACATTGGAAGCTGTGATGTAAAATAAGGTTTTAAATCGAAATAGGACCCCCACAATGATTCATAAAATATCCTTGCTTCCCCCTTCTGGTGAAACTTATCTTTACTAACAAAGAAGGAAATTAAATAAGAATATTCGTTGTATTAAAAAAAAATTATTTTCTATAGCTCTTATGACTTTTTTAAAATCAGAAACACTGAATTAGTTTAGTTTTGGCTAACTTAAATAAATATAAATAACAGTAACAAAAAAAAAAATTCTGCACATTTTATTGCTTTAGATTGAAGACGGTTATATTGGAATCAGGATGTTAATATCTGTCTAATTTAAAACAGGACAGGTGTTTTATTTTGAAATTTCACTGGTAAAGTTTATAATTAATTTAAATTATAATTAACTATGGTGCAAATGCTGTGAAATTTTCTAACTCCGTAACTCTTGACGCTTCAAGAAAGAAGCTTGTGGTTCTACTTAACTTTTAAAATTGACATGTAAGCGTTACTTTTGGGAATGTAGGAAAATTATATATATAATTGAATCCCCTCCTTTCGCCATTTCCATTATATATATATATATATATATATATGTATGTATGTAAGTGTATAATTACTCAAAGGGTTAATAAAGCTGAGTAAATACCGTTATTTTTTCATATTGTGATGTCCAATAATATACTCTATATTTCCAAAATCTACAATTATATAATACAACAATAATATTTCTATTATCAAATCATACATATTTTATTTACTAACAATTGCACAATAATACACAATATCCAAAAATATACATTTTATTTACATAGCCTTCATTTATTCTGCATATTATACATATCTATTTTTGTAAGTTTGTTTCTTTAATCTCTTTGCACACTTTTTATCAGAAAAGTCAATCATTTCACTCTATTGATCAAGTTGAGTAGAAGGCTCGGCTTGAATACATCTACTCTATTCATTATCTAAGACAAAATCTTTACAGGAATTATTTCCGAACAATCGCATATAGATACAAACGCAGAAACTATGCTCTTCATACATTTCATTTGTTTCATTTTTATTCACAGAGCTAATTATGATGAAAAGCAGTGATACTTTGTTAGCGAAAACTTTTCGAGAGTTTTTGTTCAAGACTTTTTATGAGAAAATGTTTTTGTAAATAAAGAAACTCGTTTAGTTATAAAATGAAAAACATTAACCTACTAACCTGTTTAGTATCTATAGAAATAAGTTTAAAAGAGCTATGAAAACAGTTTAAAAGTGCATGCAAAAAAGCTGTAGTGTTTGAGAATTTGGTACTGGCAAATAACTGAGAAAAAATTGTAAAAATCGACTCGGGAGATGGCTGAAATCAAAATTACTTACCACATTATTTTATATATATATATATATATATATATATATATATATAT
>JAPDSC010108605.1:67904-135293 GCA_026290005.1 Latrodectus geometricus
TATATATATATATATATATATATATATTAGGTAGGGGGGAAAGATCTTTTTTTTTTTTGGTAGATGATGACAGTAGTGTTTGATATTTCCTTCAGTATCGATTGAACAATTTCAAACTTAATCTCTTTGTTAAGATTCCATTTCGCAATAAAAAGTAATTGCTCTTTTTTTATATAGTCTATTCATTTATAAGGTACAGGGTGTTAAAAATGGAAGTCAACAAAGAGAAAATGCAATACCTTCACAGTTTCTCTTTGATAAAAGTGAAAATGTAAGTCAGGCTGTTGAAAATCTGCAATGGTTTTTAAGTTCCCGTGCCTATTACGAGTAATTTTAGTTTCATCGTTTGCATTCTGGTATATTATGTTAAAGGTGCACCTCGCACAGTGGTAAGCATATTGCTAAATTCTTTACACGCATTCTGCTAAACTCTTTAAAATTTTGCAATTAAGTCCGTTTATTAACTAAATTTTTTAGAGCTATAACTTAAGAGTTCTTTTTTTACAAACTCTTAATAAAAAGGAAATTTTTTAAAAAAGTCTTGAAATTTTAGATATTTTTTATACATAATATTTTTTAGAGAATGAATTGTGATAAGTTGTTTTGTCTTCTATCATGAGCATGAATTTTGCAAAGTCTTTTAGCTTTGACATTTTCAAACTGTGAAGTCATGTTCATTAGAAAATATTCTTTGCTGTTTGTTGGCAATGGGTTCCTTGCTGATCATTACTGAATAAATTTTAACCATGATTTTAGTATCAATCTTTTTCAAAATAAGCTTTAACATTAACTTCTTTTGAATTGCGAGTCAAATTTATTGATAAGGAAAACCACGTTGGAGACTTTTATTTAACAATCTAGTCCATTAAACAAAGCAAATGATAAATGTATCACCTTCTATAAATCTATCTAAAATCTATCACCTTCCCCCTCACAAATGATACTTTTCAACAATTAAACTAGATATTACAAATTTTTGTAACATTAACTGTTGATCAAAGAGTTTTCGGAAAACAGTTACAATCTGTTACAAATCTCTAAGTTCTCTTATGACCATACTTAGATTTGATTCATCTTAGCAAAGCCAAATTCTAAGTAAGCTTATCTTGAGCAGGTTTTTACCACTGCAATCGCAAGCTGACGAAGAGAAAATTCCTGTACATGGTTCAGTTATCTCATTGAATATAAGGATATAGGCTGCATCGAATCTTTCATTGTAATGGATTCCAAGACATTTATCTCTGGAAAAAGTTGAAAGAAACAAAAGTATTTTAAATTTAACTCAATCGGATGGTACTAGACATTTGTTCAGGCAGGACCGTAGATAATCAGATGTACAGGTGGCCCTTTAACAATGGATATGAGTACTGTAGCATTTACCTTAGACAGTGCTATTATTTATGATTTTTATTTGATAGCCATATAAAATGAATGATAAAGCATACTACTGTATGTTTTCAAAGTACTATTGTTGAACTTTTGAGCAGTCCGGTGAACTCGAAAAGAAATGAAAAGACGATTGTTGAAGTTGATGAAGATTGATTTCAAAATGATTGAACAGTGATTGAAAGAAATGTAAAAGGACGAAATATCAGTACACAATAAACAGTTTCTCTATTAAAAAGAAAAATTGTTATAAGAAAATACTAGAACGAAAGTTTAGGACGCTATATTGAATAATTCTTATTAGTTCCAAGCAAAAATAAGTAAATAATGATAAAAAAAATAAAATAAATAAATAAATAAGCAAAAGTACTCAGGAAAGCTTATAATATTATTGGGGTAGGAAATACTGTGGCAAGCAAATTTTATTAATTAATAAGAAATGTTAATTTACTTATCTGAAAAGGTCTTTTTTAAGAACTAAAATTTAAAAGTGTATGCTTCTATTCTTCTAGATAACTTATGACTACTATTAAGAAAGTCATTAGAATTTTAATTCTTTGCTCAATTAGATTTTTTCAAAATGTTTTATCTCTTTTATATAAACTACTATTTCAGATTAAGAAAAAAATTGTCATAAAAACGGTTAAATATTAAACGAACAATCCACTTGACTATGAAAAAGAGATGATATTAACTCAAACATGCATTCAAACAATTTATACACTCAATAAGTAACATAAACAATTTATTATTTCAAAAATAGTTTATTGACTTTTTTACAAATTTATAAACTTACATTTTTAGAAAACTTTAATACTTTAAGAATTTAATCACATCGTGAATAATTTAGGAAACCTTTGAATCTTAAGTGTACTATAAAAAGTTTACTATACTTAAAAGAACTTCAAGAAATAATTAATTTGTAATCGAACTTAAATAATTATTTTCTGAGTACTTTATGAAATAATTATTTTCTTATCAAAACATTTCTTCGTCCTGTGAGTTCTGGAATTTTTCTACAGCTCAGAAAAAGTTAAGATAATGCAATTTTATATAAAATATTCAACTTATACTTTTTTATTGTAAATTGAAACTTTAAATTTTTTTTAAAAGACAATCATAATTTTGTGTTTAAACTACTAGATAAATTACTATAAATAAACAATCAAATGCTGTTGATACATAAAAAAACTAAAAGATTACATATTTTTTACATCTCTTTTTCGTAAAAGAGAATTTTTTTTAAATAAATTTAATATTCCTTTTACACAATACAGTATAAAACATAATACTTAACTGTTAAAAGATGTACCTTTTTCTATAATAAAAAATTTGAATAAATATATAGTTGTTTTAAGTATAAAGAATAGTTTTGCATACATTATCTAATAATAAATAGAAGGAAATTAATATCAATCAAGAAATAATTATAAAGTGAACGAGGTAATTTTCATTTCAGAATCTCAAATAGTAGCATCGACGCCAATTGCAACCTTTCAAAATCACGTTTTTATAAATATTAATCGTGCTCAAAATGGTCATTGAGAGGTTTAAATTCTTATGAAAATTTTCAAAATCTTTGTCTTCAATGTAATGGTAAAATTTGTCGCAAATAATAGTTGATACTAAATTTTTTAATCTGGATTTCATGTTTTTGCTTAAAATTTAAGTTTGATGGCATATGCACCGGAGACCTAAAAAGCACCTTGTTAATATATATATTTAAATTTATCAATATACTTCATGGCGTTCTCGAGTTAAAGAAAAAATATATATAGTATCTGATCTACAAATTTTACAATGCGCAATTTTTAAATCATATTTAATTTTTTTTTTTTCAGTTTGTGAAAAAGTATTGTTTCCTTTTTAAATATATACATACATACACGAATGCATGCACAAATGTGATTTAACTACTATAGAAATATATACGTCTATGTTTCTGTAATGCATAATATTCTTTTTTTTTTTCTTTGGTCGAGTGCCAGCCAGGCTGGCAGTATGGGTGCGCTGCTCCACTCTTTCAACTGAACCGCATTTGGGTGTGGAGTCCGTAGGAACCCGTTATAGGGTAGGCAACCGTTCACAACTCATTCATACAAGGAAAGGACAAAGACAGGAGAGAGAGAAAGAGAAAGTACATCCATGCCCCGACTAGGATTCGAACCCAGACCTTCCTATCCGCAATCAGGAATGCTGACCACTAGACAGAGTAGGCGGCATAACATTCTTTAAAATTACGATATTCACTTTTTTTTCCATTTGTGAAAAAGCATTGATTTCTTTTTAAATATATACACACTTACACATGCAAAAATATGATTTAAATATTTTAGAAAAATATGTAGCTCCAAATTAATGTTTTGATTATATCATACAATTGAACATTCGCTGTTTGTTATTTGAATTTTAAATAGTTAAATTTTTTATTTATGTTGTTTTTTTATGCAAATAGCTGTCAAGCAAATAGGCTGACAGTAAATAATACAATGAAATAAGTAACAATGTCCTGTATTTACTCTTCGTAATAATAACTAAAACTTTATTTTCAGATAAACCCACTTTTTCTTTGTCTTTTATGTACATATTAATACAGTGAATACCCAATTATTCGCAGATAGTCCATGAAATTTCAAAAAATAAACAAATAATTATAAATATGATTTTGAATAACTGAAACTCTAAATGGCTAACATATTCTTATTATTTAAAGAACAAGGAAATTGCTCACCATTTACAAATTTTTTTCACAATTTATTTATCCAAAAACTTACTCGAAACCTAATGCAGATTCTATGAAAGTCAAAAAGTATACATTCAATGAAATGAATCACACATTAAATAAATAGGCGTATTTGTTTTTTTGAAAACAAATGAAAGTCTGCTAAACAATTTAAAATTTCCAAGAGTGCTTTTTCTTTTAGTAGAAATTCCAACTGTTAAGTTCTTCGGGAAAATATTTGTCAAATCTTGGACTACCACATTACGGATATCATAGGGAAATCCCGATCGTGCTGATATCATTTGCTGTTTAATGACAAATGCCATATTGTACACTTGCTATGTTTGTTTGTAAACTAAATATAAAGCATTATCCATTAATTTACATACTTATGAAAATGATGGTATATTACATTTTCTATAAATTAGCGGAGAATAATTTATCACGGTAATCATTTTTTGTACGAAATACGTAATTTTTTCCCTATTAAAAAATTAACTGAATAACTCAATTCAACGCAATTTCTAATATATTATAGTGCACACTATTTATGAAAATGATCCCTGCAATAAATAGACATAAACCAGTCCTATTTTAACAATTTTGTTTATGGAATATGTCATTTTCTTTCTATTACACAAATTTGCAAAAAAAAAAAGGTTTTTTATTGCTTTTTAAATTGGGTTTAATGTTATTTCCACCACTTTACAATTATAATTTACGGAAATGATCACTTTGTTTGTATCCTAAGCAAATGCACGTACACATTAGTGTCTTTATTCTCAGATTTATTGGAACTTCAATTAATGGTGTTACACGCGCTTTGAGATTCTATTTCTCCTCAATGTGTTATTCAAAAAACCATTAGAACTTTAATGAGTTGAACTTATAGTGCATCATAGAGAAACCTTGAATATGTTTTGTGATTCTACTTCCTCGATCGTATCAGCCATGCCTTTTAAAGTATATTATCATATTCAATTATAAAAAATAAAAGAAATATAGAGACTAGTGAAAAAGAATAATATTCATACTTTTGAAAATTTGGAGTTGAACATGTACCATCATTTTAGCAGGCATGACAATATATATTCTATATTTCCAAAATAGTTAATTCTTTATAGTCCTCAAAATTATTTTATTCCATATTCTAAAGCCCTCCGTAGAGTTTTACTTATGATTTTAATGTACTTTTATAAGTCATAATTTTCAGAGCTGTTTTTAGGTCAATAGTCATTGCTCTGGCTTTAAATTATATTATATTCGTTGGTTCGACTGTTCATTGAGGAATAGAATATTGGCAGCTTTCTGGAATTGGCTTCTCTAACTAGATTTTGTTGCTTTGGAGTCATTTTTCCACCCAAAGGTCCATGGCAGAAATGGGAATTCAACTTACCAAATGCTTAGCAAATGTCCAGAACAATAATACATAGCGGACAGCTAAGCTTAATATCTTGGACTAGTCAGAATCTGTTCTCGTTTTTAAAAAGGACCAGTAAGCGAAAGCAAACAAAAACAAGCCGCATATTTATTATTTTAATTTTATTTTACAGATATTTTAGATTTGGATACTTCGTGGAATGTCAACTGAATGCCGAGGTCGAGAATCGAAATATAATTGACTTCCACTCGGCGCCACTTTCAGATTCATTAGCTTGCTCATTGAGACACATGTAAATCTTTTAACGACGGTGGGGTCGCTGTTTGCTTTTGTGTCCTGGATCCGTGTGAAAGACACAAAAGGCGAGGGGTGTACCTCGGGAGATTCCACCGTAACGAGAGATTCATTATTCCTTTTTCCCACCGGTGTTTCGGAAAACAATGCTGTCGAGCAGATAGCGAGTGCGAGCACGTTTTGGGATTTCTTCGATGGCTGTGGGCGTCCTGGGTCCGCCCACCTTTCTCAGCTTCTGTCTCGGGACAGTTAAAGAGACAAAAGTCTCAATCAGACGATGTTCTGCGTCGCGCTTCACTGCTGCCTAAGTACACGGATTCCGCTCTCTGCAGAGTCTTTGTTCAGTGGCAAGTGATTTACAATAACTTAATGTCTATTTTACGGCCTTAATGGTGTTCGGGGTTAGCTGCTGCCGTTTTGAGAGTGTGGTCTCCGAGCTTCCATCTTTTGCCACAAAATAATATTTCTTCGTGTTAATGTTTCTGTCTTCTAGGACGAAAAAACAAAACCAGAAAAAATAAAAAAAATCAGCCATGGCCGACATTGGTGTAGCTATGGATTTTGTAGGATGGTCTTATATTGATTTTTTTGTGTATATCAATTAAACACAGTCCATCATTTCCTCAGTTTGAACCAAGGTTAAGTGGTAAGTATAACTATTGTATGTGTGATATAGTACCTCTAGACTTCTTAAAACCATTTTTCCTTCAAGATACTTGATATTTTGTTGTAGTTTTTTAACAATATAATGAAAGCATCATTAACTTTAATGCTCTTTTCTCGATATATGTAATAAAGGCGCAACCTTTTTCCGGAAGTATAGCATGGAAAAAGTGAAAATTCGACTTTGAAGAACTACCAAGCTATACATTATACTAAATGTTTCAGTGCCCCGGAGTAGTTTTGTATATTCTACAAACTTACAAAATATTCCTTCTCCAGAAATACCAAGAATACTGGAGTGTGTTCTAGTATATTCCAGAATATTTAAGAGTATTCTAGAATGTTTCTGAATGCTGTAAATATTCCCAAAATACTTCAGAATGTTCCATTGTTGTCAAAAATGCTGGAAAATTTTTTAGTTTGTTCCTTAATATTTTAAATCTTCCAGATGATCTGAAATTTCGAAAAAAATCTTCTGTAAGAAAAGAAGCAATAGATGGTATTAATTAAAAAAAATTAAAATCATCTATTGCTAAAAATCTCGATAAAAAACAATTATTCCCAGCTAGGAAAGTATTTATAAAATAAATCATTTGATTCATTGACTGATACCAATAACAGTTCCCATGAAAATTTTAAGTTCAATAGAAGTACCAGAAATGCCTTTTCTTCATTTAGAATTAAAGATAGGATTATGAATTATTTTGTCGAGAAGTTTTAAGCAATCAATATCATGTACAGGTAAAATTATGCCCATGAAACAATTATCTAACAACACAAAAAATGATGTCAGTAAAAGATACAGGATAAACCGTATTTGTTTTGCTTGTATCTCTCTCTGAGCAGAACTGTCGTTTCTAAAAAATCGTCCACTTAAGTAAATTGCAACTTCAGCCTTCTTGCAGTGTTTGCGAGCAGCCTTTAGTGCTTCAAGAAAATTGAATGCATTTGAAATTCCCTCAAGTAGAATTCAGAAAATATTTTTGTTTTGGTCAGTGTAGCTACGAACTATGTGTCATCTTTTAACTTCTCTTTTCATTTATCATAGTGTGTCATGAACGGAGATTAATTTTAATAATTTTCAAAAAAATTTTGCACGAGATTTTTTATTGCTTACTTTTACGCAAATGTTCACATTGTGCAAGATTTTATTCTCCGACCTTCAATTTTGAATTCACTTCAGATAGAACCCCAGAGAAATTTTACATTTCACTTCAGATTCGCCATTTATTTGTTATATTTCATAATCCATATCTTGTTGAGGGGATGGACATCTTCTAAACAGTGAAATATTCATCAGAATAGGTCGTATTTCTGTCCGATTTGGGATTACATTAGAGCATATGTAACACAATGCCGTTATTAGGAAATAATTTTATCCCATTATACTTTCCTATACCTTCCAATTAATTCAAACTTAATTGTATATCTATACATTAATCATCTATAATTTGTTTAAAGTCATTAAATGTAAACCATATTTTTCAATATATAATATATTTAAATGCACAATAAATATTAACGTTGTTGATGCATTGTAATTGATTCATTGAAATATATCTATTAAATGCACTGAATCAAATGCAGCATAACCACCACGTATTTTAACGTTCATTGCGGTGCATATATGTTCATTTCAGTAATAGCTCGCGTGGACAAAAATGGCGACCAACCGTAGGCTGAGTCTGACTGCTCGCGTAAGCAGGTAGCTGGGGGAGGAGGCAAATAACAATTTATGGCGACGGCACTTGAGCAGAACTCTTTCGTAGTGGGGATTAAGACAATCCTCCGATACCAATGGAGGGTGCTCCTTCCAGAGTGAGTGTGAACATTTCCGATCGATGTTTATCGATGTTGCCACCCCCGGTGTAAAAAAATGGGGAGTCAAAAACCTTGTGGTGGATTTGAGGATGCAGTAAAAAAAGTATCATTAGCGACGCATGCCAGTCATCAGAACAGCAGACGATTTTTTTTTTATTCTCGACTTTAAAAGTGTCGCCAAAATGTAAAAAGTTACATTTTGGCGACATATTTAAAAAATGGCTTCATTTCATTCGAATTGTTGGGAAAAGATTATTAGAGTGCAAAATTGATCATTAAATAATGATTATAGTAAATAATCAAAAATACACACATTTATTTTACAAATTTAAGTGCTGAAAAACCTTCATAAATTATTTCTTAATCCTGAATCACACACACAAAACTACACAAGGTAAAAATATTTCAAAGAGTACTTAATTAAGTATTTATTTAAATTAAGTATAGGAGGGTTAACTGTAGTTCTTTAGATTTAAATATTTAAAATAAGAACGTAAGTTTTTGAAGCATAAAATAATTTGTTTTTAATAGTTGTAAATGAGTAATACAATAATGTTATTAATTAAATAATATATAAAACATCAGAGAAAAGCAAATGAGTCACTTTATTCGACAGCTTAATCGCCAAAATAGTTTTCTGCGTTATGACGTTCAAAAAATGATTTCGTTTCATTCTAATCATTTAGAAATGATGGTATATATACTAAGCTGATTATAAATGTATATAATTATAAGCACTTACAGCTATTTTACATGTTCTTAAAATATAAAAAATTTAAATTGTTTCTGAACCCTGAATTAAAATATTGCTGTGGACAAAGTTATCAAACAGTATGTGAATTACATGTGCATATCTGAAATGATGAAAATTGAAAAAAAAAATATATATATATATTAATCCTCAAATAAAATTATATATGAATAATAATTACTTATCGGAAAAGCAGGTTGTGTTGTGACGTAAGCACTCCGCTGTAATTAAACGCCAAGTTCTCTGTTCTAAGGAACTATCACAGATGAAGAAGTAAAGGCCTTTGCTAGCCGACACTTTGTTAAATACATTAGATCCAAGATTTAAGGAAAAGCAGATATTTTTTTAATTAAAAGCTTAAAATATATGAACGATTCAATATTTAAAATGTATTCGTATTAAAATATTAATTTTAATACATTTTATTATTTCTTTTAATATGAATCATTAAAATTTATTTAAATATTCTTAAGGTGTAAAATAACATGAACAACCCAATTTAGTCATCTAAAGTTGAAGTTTTGCTAGATTCTCTATTTTGAAATATGCAACTTAAACACAGAAAGCTGTGATTTGGCGACACGTTTCAAAAGGTAGCTTCATTTCATCCTATCTTTGAAAAACACGTTTGTAAAAGATCACGTTTGTAAATGATCAGCATTATACGAAATATTTTACAAGTAATTTAAATATTTGAAATATTAATTGTTATAGTGTTTCTTAACCTTGAATTAAATTACGATTAGACGTAGTTATTGAAAATAACTTTACGATACATCTAATAATTTGAAGTATTCTGAGAGAAAAAATCTCGTCCCTAAAATTAAAAAAAAAAAAAAAATACTGCTGTTAGTCCCACTGCACTCAACTGTAGGTAATTTTTTTTTCTCTTCGCCATTTTAAACATGTCAGCAAACTGTTACTTTACATATTTTTTTTAAATGCTTCAAAATATGGTTTCATTTCACGCTAACTATTGAGAATATATGACTTATATTAAAAATAGATACCTGTCTAGATGAACACTGAATCCAATTATCTTGCTAGTTATTTAATAATTAATATACAATTTTTTCGAAGTGTGTGCATACGTGTAATTTTATACATGAGATAATTAATTATAATCTTTAAGATTTAAATATTTAAGGTATATACGTAATTATTTTTTGAAGAAACGGCTTTTAGAAGTTCTTAGCCCAACTATCAAATCAAGATTAAAAGTTCAGGTTTAATTTTTCTACCTGTCATTAAAAACTCTGAATGTTTCTTTGCTGCATAATATTAACGAGTATATAAAATATTACATTATTTCAAATCCAGTAGCATCAAAAAATTCAAGAAATAATGTGGTAGTTTATATCGTATTGCACAAAATGATTGAGATTTATGAAGTTATTCAAAATAGAATATTATTATGAAACCTTATAATAATGAAAACTATTTCTTATTAAAGTATGGTCTATCTGCAGCCAGAGTTGATGCATAGTACTGTGTAGAAAATATTTTTATTATATAATTTAGTTATTGCGGTTTATGTTCTTGGGCCCCTATTCATACCGACCAAATATTCCGACTGCCTCATCATTTTGCGCCAACAAAATGAGGTTGTCATTTGGTCTGTCACCATTTTTTCCATTTTAATAGCCACACCTATATTCATAACAAATTTCTACAACCGAAGTCAAGGTATAAGCATATACGTACATACCTGATGGAGTACATGGTCAGTACTTTATGTTATCAAGTGCTACTCTATCACGTAATACATCTGGTTGTGACAGAATTACCACGGATTCAGGAAAACAAAATTGCAATATTGCATTTCAGTAGAGCCCTGAAGCTCTCGAAATTGCAAAATTAACAAAAGAAAAGTATCAATAATAAAACATTTACAGGATTCTCTTATAATATGAGAAATAACATTGGATACATATTCCATTAAAAAAGGTCACAATCAATTATTCCTGAAAACTCAAAGTAGTCTTGAAGAAAGAACCCCAAAATAAGAACCCCAAAAAAAGAAGACATGAAGAAATTGGCAATTTTTATTGATATTCAACATATGCATAAGTAAACATCAATAATGCAGTCTGTAAAAGGAATACTTATTATAGCACGGTTCCAAAATAGAGTAATTGATTACATAATTAAAAAAAACGACTTATTCATAACATAATTTGTGCCAAAAAGCGTTCTTTTCTCTTCTTAGAGAAAGAAAAAGACGCCTCTTTCTTTGAGATTTACACAGTGAGCATTGATATTATAGATGATAGGGATTGTTAAGGGATTTCACATCAAAAATACTTATGTACACGATCATTAATGATTCAAGACGATATTATGTCTTTCAGTAGTGGGATCTCATTGATAAAAATCTCTAAATATAGTAAGCCACCTCAATTTTTTTGAGCTACCTTCAATTAAAGAGGTCGATATCTGAGCTGTTACATTTCTATCCATGTCTTCCTACATAAGCGGAGTATACATTGCAACATGTTGATCTTTTAATGTATATTAACATTCTCAGCGGGGTGGTCCTTTGATGGGTGTGGTGTCAAATTAATATCACATTTATGCAAAAACGATTCCAATTTACCGACGCCATTTCGAAATTAATATTTCCTTCAATTTTCAACATTTCAACTTTTTGACATGAAAAAAACTCCAGTAACGGGTATGTTTCTCCTATTTTTAGGTAATTAGATTAAAATTTATGATTATGCGTCCTTTTGAAGTTTACACCTCCCCCCGTTAGAGCTGCTGCAGTGACAGAAATAGTTTGTAAACTCTGCATATACCCTGAAAGTCAAAATATAATGTAAAGTTATTTTAATATTGTTTTTCTTGAGGACTTCTTCAAAGATAGAGGGCTGTAATCATGTGTCGAAACCTAAAAAAACTACCAAACAACCATCTCCACGGAAGTGCATGCAGGAAGCAAAAACATGACCCCACTGCCCATTTGGGATGGAACTTGGGGCCCTTCTGCATCTGAAGAACATCTTTCTACACACTGGGTAATCACACGTAGTTTCAACATACAGTCTTAACAGCTGTTATGAGATTTCATTTTGCTTTCATGGATAATTTGTGAGGAGTGTTTAGAGAAGGATACCAAATCAGGTATCGACGTGGTCACTTGATCATGATTCAATATGACGAAGCGATTTCTTGTATTTAGTGGTTTTCAGTTGACAGAAATAGGAGGAAATATATCACAGAAAAATAGCTACAATGTTTAAACTGTAAAATCAAGAAAAGTTTTTTGGCAATAATATCATTTTGTCTTCCTTTTATTTATTTATTTACATTATCCAATTTTTATTTGTACTGAATATTAAATAAGTCAAACTTTTCTTTTTAACACCATTACATATATATATATAAGTAGATCGATAGATAGATACTAGTTATAAACTAATTTTAACTGAGAAATTTTTTTCAATCTTTGGAAAAATTGAGATTTAAATCAAACATTATCCTTTGCTTTTTAATCATATTTGACATTTTCAAAGTTTTATAGAGAAAACACAAATTTCAAATTCGATATTCCTGACAACAGAGTTTACTCTTGATTTAAAATTGAAATAGCAGTTTGATTATTGAATAAAATTATGCAAAATGCACCATCTATAAAATTATTTTTAATCTTTTAAGAAATTATTTGGAAAATTCTCTTATTTGAGTTTTACATTAAAATTTAGACTCCACATTTTGAAATAAGTTAAATATTATCCCGTCTTTTTATAGCATAAAAAGATGAAATTTTATTCCACTCTAAATGGGATTTTCAAGACGGAAATACAAAGAATGCACAAATGGGAAAAAGCCTTAACATTTTTTTTATTTTATCGGAGCATCTTATTTTATGCAGATTTTGTATGGGGAATTTCTGAAGACCCACTGGAGCGAAAGAATCATTCGCGATGAATCTTCCCTCTTGATTCGCTTTCAAAAAAGACAGCCGGCCCTGTTTTCTCTTATTTGGTTTCCCTGCAAAGAGGCAAAAAACAGTTCTTTGCATCACATAAGGAATGCATAAAAGAGCATTGGTAGATATTTGATATGCGTGATATATGCGAGAAACATTTTGAAAATCAAAAATTAGGAAGAAATGAAATATAAACTCAAGAAACAATAAAATCATATTTTGAGTTAATAAACACTTGTATTGTATTTACATATTGTGTACATGTTTTACCTTGTATTGTATTTAGTATATATATATATATATTATATCTATCTATCTATCTATCTATCTATCTATATATATATATATATATATATATATATATATATATGTATATATATATATATATATATATATATATATATATATATATATATATATATATATATACTAAATAGGAATTAAATTTACAAGTAATTGAACTGAAGACATCAGAATATATTAATCTTTCAACTTCCAGTTTGAATATATATATATATATATATACATACATGTATTCAAACTGGAAGTTGAAAGATTAATATATTCTGATGTCTTCAGTTCAATTACTTGTAAATTTAATTCCTATTTAGCGTATAAAGATTTGCAGTATATTGGAAGACGTTTTAACATCTAGTTTCCAGTGAAAAAGCTTTTGTAAATTTTTTCACGCGGAAAAGTGAGTTCCTCATTTTTGTTGTTTAACAACCCAAATGAAACCATATCATGATCTTTTTCTATTCAGTAGCAAAATAACAGCTGAATGATCATCGGCATCGTTGAACAGTTCATAGGTTAGAATCCTACCTCGGAATTAACTTTAAACAGTAAGTCCATGTCTAAATAGACCACGCATATAAAAAAATGTGTGATGAGTAACAAGAAATTAATTATTGTTCACAAAATTTTCTTGGTTATTTAATATTTCCTGTTTAGAGTATTTGTTAATTTTTAATATTATTACTTGGATTTTATTTAATATTCTTAATAAAATTAAATTCGTAAAATTTCTTTAAATGCATGAAAATGTGCCCAAAAGAGAATTTAAAAATTTAACAAATTAAAATTGAAAAAGTAATCAAAAATTTATGTTGTATAGGTTACCTTCTACTTAACTTAATCCACGACCGATAATTAAAAATATTTTGCATATTTCTATAAAATAAAGAAGTCCTTGGATTACTTTTATGAGAAAGTTTTAAACTTCTTAAGTTAAAATATTGATGATAAATTTACAAAAATTGTTTACTAATTAAAAAATGCTTAAAAAAACATGGGCTTAATGAATGAAGTGTGAAACATTAGAATGTTTAAAATTCTGCTCCACTGATAATAATGTTTGCATTCTAGATTGATAAAAATTTAATGCGTGATTACTTTTACTATTTAAGAAAGAAATTATACTCAAACACACACGCAAAAAAAAAAAAAAAAAAAAAAAAAAAAAAATTTTTTATGAAAGTGCAGAGCTTATTTTAATATAGATGCTAAGCACAACTAAATTTTTTTTCTCCCTTTTAATTCAATTCAAATATTAGGGACTTTTACAGTCGTATTCACCAAACATGGGTTAACTTGAGTGTAGCCTATCTCGGATATAACTCAACTCTAGCATGACTCACCGATTCTTATTCACGAAGCGGGAAAATTCCCGTTTAAAACAACTTTGGAGTTAACCGAACACGACACGCATCGTTCTTGCAAAAATCATATAAGCATATGTTTCTGATTTATTAGAATCATATATCCCGCTTTTTGATTTCGTCACTAAAATTAATATCTTTAATATTTTATTTAAACTAGAAAGAAAATTTTTCTACATCATAGTAGTCTGAAAATAAATATTTAATTTTTTCATCTAATCTGGCAATCGAATGGTTATCTCCCCATCCTTCTCTTTGAAAATTCGTGATTTCAATACCTTTCTTGAGTGGGGAGGTTAGTAATGGGTTGAAATTTTACTTTGTTAAGTGGTAAATCCAGATTGAAATGGATTTACCAAAACAGTGTTTCTCAACTTTTTAGTATTCACGGCCCAATTTTCAATCATAATTTTCATTGCGCCCCCCTTCCCCACCGCATACAATAAAATATATACAATAATAATGTATTTTGAGTATTTTGGCGCTAAGCCTACACTACAACCTTAATTTCAAACTTTACAAATTACCAAGAATACCGAAATTTATTGACATTTTGCAACACCGATCCTCAGCATTGAAAAAACAAGAATCCTATTCTCTTTTATTGCTCTTGCGTCCAGCCATGTCGGGCATTCTCACGGTTTCGCGAGAAGTTTCGATTTGTCTGGAATTTGTCTGGTCAGCAAAAAATTAAGCTAGGAGCGTGCGCAGATGAGAACAAATGTTTTCTCATAGGGAGAAGGTGAAAGTTCTATGACGCCAATTTCAATTCCAGATAATCTCATTCGAGTCGATCCTTCTATCGCTATTGAACCTATTCTGAATGTGTATATTATATATATTTCCGTGTAATTGCAATTCACCGTATTAAATATTCACGGCAGCAGACTTATGCAGAATCATGGATAAATTTTAAAGCGGGCGTAAGTGAGCATTAGATGATAGACAAGCATCAACAAGTACACAGATGAGCGTGGTTCCGAAAATAAAATCAAGAAAATATTCTCAAGAATACTTAAATTTTGGGTTCACTAGTACTGAAGTAAATGAAGAAGAGAGGCCCCTGTGTATCATTTGCTCAAAAATGTTGGCGGCAGACAGCATGAAACCTAATAAACTTAAACGACATTTGGAAACGCTTCATAGTGAGTACGTAAACAAACCCAGAGAATCCTTCGAATTAAAATTAAAATCATATGAAAAGCAAAAATCATTGCTTAAAAAAACTTTGTCTGTGAATGAAAAAGCTTTAATTGTCTCTTACAAAGTTTCACATAAAATAGCCAGATGTAAAAAGCCTCACACCATTGGTGAAGAGCTTTTTTTGCCAGCCGCGATTGATATTGTAGAAATTATGTTTGGAGATAATTTTGCAAAACAAATGCAGTCTATACCTCTTTCAAATGATAATGTTGCCCGTCGAATTGCTGATATAGCTGAAGATGACGAGTGTCAGCTTTTGTCGAAGTTGAGTTACAAATTGTTTTCAATACAACTCGACGAGGCAACAGATAGTAATAAAGATGCTAATTTCATTGCCTATGTTAGATTTTGTGATGATTTGTCAGTATTAGAAGAATTGCTTTTCTGCAAACCAATAGAACTCATAGCAACAGCACTCGCTTTATTTGCTATCTTAAATGATTTTATGAACGAGGCAAACATAGAATGGAAAAATTGCGTCGGAATATGCACGGATGGTGCTCGTTCTATGTCAGGAAGATTCCAAAGTATTCAAGCACTTGTGAAACAAAAATCGCCACATTGCATCTGGACACATTGCATGATCCACAGAGAAGCTTTGGCTTCCAAAGAAATGAGTCCTGGTTTGAATATTGTGTTAACTACGGTTGTAACCGTAGTAAATTATATAAAAATGAGACCCCTGAAATCAAGAATCTTTTCCGCACTTTGTAAAGACATGGGTGCAGTACATTCAGCGTTACTATTTTATTGCGAGGCAAGATGGTTATCACGAGGGAAATTTTTGCAACGTGTTTATGAATTAAGAGAAGAAATCGCCGTTTTCCTAGAAGATGAAAACAGACCGGAAGCTGATTATTTTGCGATAGTTTATTTGTGTTGAAATTGAGCTACATGGTCGACATATTCGAGAAATTAAATAACTTGAATCTTCAACTGCAAGGTGCAAATACACATATATTGGATACGAGTGATAAAGTTAATGCTTTTTGTAGGAAATTGGAATTGTGGAGCAGAAATTTAAAGCAAGAAAACTTAACAATGTTTGCAAATTTGAATGATTGTATTAAAACTTACAAGGCTGAAGAACAACATGTAAAAGTTGTTTTTGTAACCATTGAAAATCATTTAGCAATGCTAGCAAAGAATTTTAAAAAGTACTTTCTTGCTGACGGCAAACTGATATCAAGTTACAAGTGGGTGAAGGATCCATTTCAAAATACTCCCGAAAGACTCTTAATCGAAGAGGAAGAAATCTTCATAGACTTCACGGTAAGTGGCGAAACCAAAAGACAATTTAGTAATAAATCACTATTTGAATTTTGGGCAGGAGTGGATAATGAGTTTTCTGCACTAAAACCAAGGGCATTTCGCATTCTACTACCATTTTCAACATCTTACCTTTGTGAAACTGGATTTTCTGCGGTGGCTTCTTTGAAGATAAAATATAGATTTCAGCTAAATATAGAAAAATAACTGAGAGTGCCTATTTCTAATATTAAACCCTCCTTCGTAAAACTTTGCTCTGAAAGACAGGCCCAAGGAAGTCACTAATAATTAATAAATTTGTTTTTAATTTAGTAAGTTGTTTTAATTTAATAAGTTAATTATTGAATATGTCGAAATGTATTTTGTTTTGTATGTTTGTGTGTTCTTTCCTTTCAGTCACTTAATCAATTTTTTTTAAATAACATTTTCTCTTGGATATGCTCGCGCCCCCCTAGGGGAGCGCGCCCCACAGGTTGAGAATCACTGTACTAAAGGGTAAATCCAGATTGAATTAGCTATATTGAGCAAAAATTTATCACAGAATTACAAGTAATCAGAAACAAATTAATAAAATATTGGTATCTTGATTGTCTGGTGAAACAGGCATAATTATAAAGATTAGATGATTGGCGAATTTGATATCTGACACAGCTGAAGAGTGTTATATGTATGTTAAAAAATATCATTGATTCCAACATGTGCCCCTTTGATATAACGTGAAAAAGATTGTACCATCTCAAATATCCACTTCATCATTTTATATTAGTTTGCTGTATTAAACGTCCTGATCCACAAAAACAGCCTGATGAACAAAAATGTTATATTGAGCGGGAAATATCTGGTTGGATACCAAAGACAGAGAATACGATTGAGATAAGAGGTCTAATACATATTGATATTTCCTAAGATCTAATACATATTCATAATTACGGCGTGGAAATTTGTTGTAGATTGTGTCGACCCCTTCCTTGTCACATGATCACGGTTCAAAGTAGTGATTCAAGAGACAGTGTTTAGAAGCTTTAGTTAAAAGAAACATGCAGATACAGAAATGTGTTACCACAACATAACCTGACATATAAAATCTAAAATTAAAATGTTTTATTGTTTTCTGAAATAATGCATTTTTCATAGTTTAATTATCTACGAAAAACATTGAAAATGATTCAAATTATATGCTAACTTCGAATTAAAAAAATAAAAAGAATTTATCATATAAGAATTTATCATATTTTATTTCTTGTGTTTATATATTGTAAGATGATTTTGTTTGTGCCGAAACAAGAGTTTTAATGAAAGTAAATTCGAGACTGAATAGCAAACTTTTGCTACTAATGATATCAGACTTTTAAACAATAAATACTGAATCAATTCACTATGGATTTCATGTTGGCTTTGCGTATTGGCATAGCATATGAAATTTAGTGAAGTAATTTCAAAGTTCAAGAAAATTGAAGGACACTGCCTGAAGGACCACACACTGAAGATTAGCGAATAATGAAGCGCCAAATTTAGTGGCAATTTACATATATTTAGTTCAACCACATTTCACAAAATAATAAATTCCCATGGATTGTTAAGATTTTACATCGAAAGCCTATTTAGCTTCGTTTTGGGCAGGACAAAGATACAATGATGTAATAGATCATGTGACTCTTAACTTTATAACTGCAAACACTTTCGGATCATGTCGAGAGAAAATTCAGTGGGAGAATTCTAATCCTAAGTATATTTGGTACATGAGTAAACTTAAATCATTTGGATGTCGCAAGCTGTGTGACTTGGATAGAATCTATTGAATTCAAGTATTTTCTGAATCAAGCCAAATTTAATGAAGATCATATAATCATTTGGATGTTAGAAATGGATTTGGATATGTGCATTAAACTTATTTTTTAATGGGGGATCAAACAGATTTATAGAACGTTCCTATTTTATACATCGGATGATTTCGAAAACTCTGTCCTTGTGAAACAACATAATCTATTTCTTAAAGAGGAAAGACAAATTAGTGTCTACTCTGACATCTGGGGTTTGTTTTCATCTTTAAAAAATAAATAGTCCAGTCATATTAATGTGACCACCATGTACTTTCGACTTCAAAGTTAGTATACCGTTGGCCCAACACATTTATCTTGGATATTTGTTCCCGTAATTTGAAGGCAATGCAATTCAATTCCATTTGCATTTTATATTTCAATTTCAAATTTTACTATTTACACAAAGTTCTGCTTTCGTAGAGTGCACATTTTTTTGAGAATTATAAAAATATGTGGAACTACTTCCATACAAAAGTTTTGTTTATCCGCTAAAGTAGCCAATCCAATTTCTTCTACCATGTTCCTCACTCTTGAGTTATCCAATGAGAAACGCAGTTATAAAAACTGCGCGCTTTACACATGCTTCTGTTTGTAAGCAAACAAGTCATGAGTATGTTTTGTTGACAATTAACGTTAAACTTAATTTTTGCAACCATGACTTCAATTTTTAATTGTTGAACTGTGTGATGCAAATTCTTGTAATTGTCTCCCCTTTTTCTGAAAAAAAGTTGTAGCAAAGTAAGGGAATGCATTCATAAATGCACATTACTTGATTATTATGAGAGTACAATTTCTGAGAACTTAATACTTCTGGAAAAAGTTGAATGCTTCAGTATATCTATTGATAAAACCCTTGGCTATCATAAAAAATGTTACCAAAGTTACTGATAAGAATAGAATTTCTGCTGTTGAAAAGCGATATAAGATTTTGGGATAAATATTGCGTCTGCATTTCAATATAATGTATTTTCTCCTTCACTTTGGAAGGAGTTATAAAATTATTTATTTAATGTTAAATCATTTATTAAATTATTGATTACTTATTTATTCTATTGTACAGTGTCAATCATATTGATATATAAATTAAGTAAAAAAAATTGATTTCTTGATTTAAATTATTAAAGTAAAATCAAGATTCTTGATTTGGATTATTATTGAATATGATCAATATTTTGCTGAGCAGTAAATTGATTCAATCTATTTATAATTTTTGCGATTAGCATTTAAATGCTTAAGACTTTTTCTCCGATCTTTCTTATTACAGTAAAGATTATTTGTGTGAATTTTCCCAAGGTTATTTTAACATGTTATGAGAATAGAACACATTAATAATGAAGTTTGGTCATTATGCATTATTTATTGAAACCTTAATTCTAATGTAATTTATCAATTTATATTTTATTTTTTCAATTTATATTTATTAAAATTAATTTATATAATTTATCAATTTATATTTATATAAAAATTAATTCAATTAATATTTATATTTATCAATTTATATTTTATAAGTAATGAGTCTCCCTGTGAATATTAGTTAAAATAATGTGATAAATATATTCTATTTTTCACATAAATACTTAATATAAAAATATGCTTCTAAAGGTAAGATTTATTTTTTATGTATCATTTTATCTACTTATAACTGCTTGCTAATTTATTGCAGTATAAACTCAAAAATATTCAAAATAACAGCGATAGGTATCATTGCATTTATTGTACTTATATATAATATTGGAAAATGTATTATAATGGATGTAATCAACATCCATGTTTTTAAATGAAATTTAAAAAATGATTTATTTTTATTTCTAGTTTTGTTTTTGTCTAAAATGTACATTTTATTTATCCAGTACTTAATTCTATGTTTATATTTTTGTTATGATTTATAATGAAATAATATAGTCCTAATGCTAATATTTATGATTATGGCACAATTGATTATTATTGTATTACATATAGTATTATCGTGTATATTCTTTTTGCACAACAACAATAAACAGAGTGAAATACACTCATGTGTGTGTGTGTGTGTGTGATTGGCAGCATGAATATGAAACTATGCGCATGTGTTCAAAAGCACAATGAAAAAAGTGCATTGATTTTTTTGTTATTTATAAAATAAAGAGCAATTATCTCTTCCAGAATTTTTTGCATTCATGTTTTTCACTTAAAGTTGAGTATAATTTTATGTTTTTAAATGGCCCCCAAAGCAGTGATACAAAACACAATTTTTAACCCCCTTACTGGTTTCAGCCCATGGTTTATATCTATCCCACGCACCAATCACAGAAAGCTGCAAAGTGCAGTTCATCGTATATAAAGGGTGTGTGAGGATATCAGAAAACATAACAATCGTTGGTGTAATGCAGAAATGGAACAAATTATTCGATGTCCAAAATAGCATGATCATTGGGTTCTGGGCCAAAAGTGGAAGCATTTCTGAAACGGCTAAATTTGTGAAATGTTCATGTATCATGTGGTAAAAGTAAACCATTCGAGCAAAATAGAACTATCCAAAATCAGTGAAGTGGCAAATGTGGTGCACGGGCCATAAATGTCAGAGATGAACGACAGCTGAGGAGATACGTTCGGACGAATAGATTTGCTACTGTTGAGCAGCTGACTGCCCTGAAAACCAAGGGGCTACCAAAGTATTTCCCAAACTACTGTTCAGCGAACTTAGCTATGCCTGGAACTCCGAAGCAAACGCCTGGTTCATGCACCTATGCTGACTGCTGCTCATTGGTGATAAAGGCTTGAATTTACACTCGAGAGCCATATATGGATTCGCGACATGGACTTTTACCCGCGTAATTATGCGCAGCTAGCAATGGCACTAGAGTCGGTATGGCTCAACATACTTTACGAACCTAATCGACTACCCCGTAGCAATACGCTCTGTGAAAGGGGGTTATTCTAACTTTTAACAAGTGGTCGATCATATTAATGTGACTTCACTAGTGCGAATGAATTGTGCTTATGGCTCAGAGATTCGAAAATTTAAAGTTGACAAACATTTCATCAAGAGCAAGAACACAAATTACGAAAGAATGCTTAAATTTTATACTACATTTTCGAAATCCTCATAAGAAATCGAGTAAAATACACGGACTAATAGAAAAGTCAGTCAAATCTTAAATAAAAAAAAAAAGGTTTTGGATCTTGGATCACTAAAACCTTTTTGCAAAAAAATCTTCAATTTTTTTTTTTTTTTTTTTTTTTTTTTTTTTTACACAAGTTTAACTTAAAATATCTTCAGAAAACTTCACTCATCAGTGATTAATAAGAAAATAAGTTTCTTTTAGATTGAAATTACGCGAAAGAACGACATTAAACAGAATAGCGCGAATACGCGTTGTCTGAATATGGTCTGGTGAAATGACAATATCCGTACACTAGAAAAAGAAACAACGGAGAGATTTTTTTTTTTTTGTTTTATTAAAGTATTGTCATATGGGAGTTAACGGACAACACACACACACTGTAATTTATAATTTAAACGCTCACAATAGAAAAAGGCAGAACCATAATTTTTAAAGTGAAGTACCTTAGTTTCAATACTAGGATTCTTAATTGGGGTACGTATACAAGAGCCCTAAAAGTACATTGATTGGTTTCATTTTAAATCGCAGTGATTCGATTCAACAGCTCGTAGGTTCTATTCTAACACCGAGCTTGGATGTTCGTAGTAGCTTGGAATCCACTTTAGAGTATAAGTCTCCGTCTAACTAGCTCTCGTTTGCAAATAATGAATTTTATGTGAGTAGCAAATAAAAAAAAATTAAATTGTAATGGATAAAAAAATGAGTACGTGTAATCGAGTGTAATGTAGATGATTAGAAGGATAAAATATAGCACGTTCCTTGAATGAAAGTGTTATTAAAGGCATATGGTTCTGCCACTGAGAAAGATTTCACTCGGTATTTCTCATCAGGAGCAAGAGATTCTGGGTTCTTCCATATTGGCTAGAAGCATTATGCTTGGGAACTGCACTAAAATACTAGATTAATCAATTTCACAAGCAGTTTCGTTTGCGATGATATAGTGATAGAGCCACTAGAGTAGCTCTAAACTATATCATCTTTATCACTATACCATTTGAGTGGACTTTTAAGTGGCAAAATGGGGTGTTTTTTTGACAAATCTTTAAGAATTGAAAGCTGTAGAGTACGAGCCTGTAGGCTACTCGTGACAGAACCAGCTCCATCACAACTGTGGAACTCTAAGCTGAGCAACAGAAACACCGTCATTGACTTATTTTGGAACATTAACTACTGCAAATTTCCATATGGCAGAATAAAAGTTCAATGATGCTTGGATGATGTTCATTATGCAGTAAAATCATGCACATCAAGTGATGCAGAGTGTCATTTATTATCAAGAAAACGCTACAATGCACATCATATCTGTGGCCTGGTTGGTTAGGGCGTCATTCTTTATATTCGAAGATAGTGAATATGAATCTCAAAAGGTATAGGAATCCCGACTTAATTGAACATCCGTCGGGATAACTGAAGGCAGCTGAGGCAAGAAGTTAAATAGGTCGTGGTTGGGATGTCATCTAAGCGAAATGAAACCTCTGGAAATAGCAGACCAAGTATTTGGAGTTTTTCTGTTTGTTCCTTGATTCTAAATGACAAAGACTCCCACTCGGCTGTTTTTTATCTGCTGAACAGCCCAATTCTGGCTATGAATAGGGAAGCATAGTGATGCAAAAATATCAGCATCTACCCAGTAAAGTACTTTGATGTGTTTTTAGTCACCGTTCTTATACCGAATTCCTCTTACATGAAACGTGCCTGAGGCATGGTTACATGACACTTCTGTCACGCTTAGAGCAGAAACAGTGGCACACGACTAGAAGAAAATTGACATAATGGTAGTCTGTATCGGAGTATGTGGCTACCTGTAACGCAGGCAACATTGGTCTTACAGTGAACTAAAAATGCTGTACAATTTCTATTTTCTAAATATCATTCATTGTTGACATTTATTTTATCAAATAGCATTTATCGTTCGTTGGTGAATTCCATTTTTGCTGATTTTCATCATTTGTACTGAGCATGCGTTCAGGATGTTGGATTTTTTCTTGTCAGGTGCTAAAAGCTATACATTCCAGCGTTCATTCTTTTTCCTATTATTTTACTTTTAGATAACTCTGGAATCTCTCTTTTTAGAATCAATTTAAATTGTTGAAATTTGGGAAATAATAGATATTGCAATGTTGGAAATCTGGAACAAATAAGTTGTTCTCTTGGAAACTAGGAATTATTTAATGGAATAAATAGTGGAGCATGAAACTGTTGAAACCTACAAGTCGGAACTGCTCAAAACTAAGAACAAATAGTCTGATATTGAACTGCTGGTAACTGGGAAAAAAATTGAGTATCAAAAAGCTGTCCAGCATGTATAACACTTCACTGAATTGCTAACTTTTTAAAAGACTTTTATGATGGCCATCGATGATGTTAGTGGCTTTCAATAAAATATCATTTAATCTATGATCGATTTTTTGTGGGTTAAAACAATTTTTATGATTTTACTTAACAACTTTTACGTTTATGGAATAATAAATTAAATGCAATAGCTAATTAAGATATATATTTTACATTGTTCATTTAAGAAACAAGCATACTGTCATCCAAACACCATTCCCTAACCAAAACAATCTTATTTCATAATAATATTAATTTCATCAGACATAGAACGTCCCTACACAATGATTGATGGTCAAGTAGAAGACTGGCTGGAACTAAATGACGAGGTCGATTTCTGAATAAAAATCCACTTCTTCCACCCCAAATCATTAGTTTGTAACATGCTGTTGATTGTTTATTATAGCCGACAGAGAAGACGCTCTACAATCGCATCATGATTTTGAAGGACAATCAAGTTACAAGGTCAAAACTTGATTTTGCACCCTTCTTTCCACACCATGTCACACCAGGAGAAGGACATTGCTATTTAAGGCTCTATTTTATGTATCTTAGTCCTAATGAATTAATACGAAGGATCATCAGCTGGGTCAAGATAGAACCCATTACTGGTCACGATAACAATGTCCTTACCTAGCAAACCACCCCGTACTATTAAGCACGTTTTCAATGTCTGTCACTGAAACCGGCAGTCACAGGAGAGCATGGCTACGATGCTATCGCCCTTGCCATTCTGTTTAAAGTGTGGAGTCTTGCTCAACATGGAGGAGGTATCACTTCCTTGGGCAAACAGAACGGAGACGCCGGCTGCATGAGAACGAAGCCGTGCACGCGATAGGCCTCACGCCATGCGCAGATTTAGTGTCGTCGAGCGCTTTCTCCCCCTGGCACGAACGGGTAGGCGAAGGTGTATTTATAGAAGCAAAATTACGGATTGAAAGTCGAGTGGACATGCACCGGGATTAGTGCGTGGGCGTGCATTGTTCATTGGCTTTTATTCCGTATTTGTTAAGTTGAAGGATTGCTTCATTCACATCGCGGCTCTGCCGTTTCTCTCCGAGACGAATTGGCTGAAATACTTAAAATGATGCTCCGCATTTTGTTTGTTTTGCTACATTCCTGTGTTTCACACTAATTTCTGCAATGCACACACTCATGTATACGTACATACATTTATATCAATATATTTAATTTCTATATCTATTAACTACCTCTTTCATTCAAATATTTAATTATTTGGTAAACTTTTACCACATACGGAAAATTATCCGTAGCTGCTACTTCAGGGAAACTTTCGTTTTCGTTGCTTTTTTCGCTTAAATTTCAGTTCATTATTCAAATTTCTGTTTTAGTAATTTTAAGGCATTCGGACCTGAGCTGGGTCCCACCCTTACACTTCATTCCTAAGCTACATCGAAAGAATTATGATCTGCAGACTTTTTAGTTTATAATGAGACTGTTCGCGTAACGTTCATCAACTCGGTCTGCTACCTTCCGAAGACGGCAGAAGCATATTTTCTTAATTGGGGCTTTTATAACAGATTTCACATTTTTAAAGTCGTTCTTATATTCTGCGTTAGATGCTGATCAAAAAATGACCCCCTCCCCTAGATGGGATGAAATATTCAATATCTAAATCTAGAAGAATAAATTAAGCATAAATTTTACCTCTAAAGTTTTTTCAGAGATTCAATTTTACGGTCAACTTTTATTCAATAAGGTTGTTATCACAGTTAATAATTAATTTTATGCTGGCAAATTTCCTCAAATGAAAAACTATCTTAAATAAAGTGTTCTCTAATTTAGAAATATTTATAATTTTTGGTTTTCGATTCAATCAAAAGTTGAACTCCAGACGCTCTGATCTCCCTTTTATTAGTACGTGTTCAATTTATTATTATCAGCATCAACATTCGTGAAATTTGCAGATGATATGTTTAAATAATTTGCATTTTATTGGATTCAAGTGTGTAAGCGCTTACTTATATTGATTATAGTGAAAAACGAACTTCCTGCGTTGATGAAATATTATTTTTTTATGTCAAAAACAGTTATCTAAACCATAAAAAAATTGAAAAAATATTATGGAAACTCTGCTCGATCACATATCATGAGCTGATAGAAACTCGTTGTGGTCATACGTCCAACGCAGACCGTTCTTCACGTCCAACTGACTGAACAAATAATCCAATAAAATCTAGGATATCATATTAAGAAGATCTCAGTGCGAAAATTCATGATATACCACAAAAAAAAACGCATTAGATGAAATTGTATTTACTGTTGTTCGAGCATAATCCAAGTGAATTTTCTATTCACTTGGATACTGTATGAGCATAATTCAAATGTGACATAACACCTAAGAGGCGTTATGTTACATTTGATGAACTTGGTTGCCATTCCACACATCAGAAATGAAAAAACAGTGGACTTCTAATGAACGGTTGTGAAAAAGGTCAAAACTATTCCATTGGATGCAAAGATTCCGGCCACAGTTTTCTGGACTCAAAGGATTTAATCCTCAGAGACTATCCAAAAAAGGAAAAACAATTTTCCTTCAGCATTATGTTGGGTTATTAGAATAATTGGTGAAAAATGGAGCTTCTTTTGAACTAGAAAAGGAGTTTTTTTTATCTCGATAATACTTCAATACATTCGATTGTAGTTGTAGCCTCTAAATTTTTTGAATTACGCTACGAATAATTGTTTCATCAATCCTACTCTCCAGGCATGGCCCTCGGTAATTCTTTTTTCTTTTTCTAAATTAATAATAGTGATTTTGTGGAAAAAAATTTTTTTTTAATTCCTAGATCATCAGTGCTACAAATGACTGTTTTGATAAATTTTAAAAAATCTTTATTGCAGTGATTAAAAAAGTTAGAACATTGTTGGAAACAAGTGTACATTAATTATAGAAAATTTTATTTAAAAATAAAGTACTTTTTACAAGTAAATAGGGTTTTTTTAATTTCAAAATTACTTAATTTTATAGAACTATATACTTCTGTATATTAGATTTTTCATAGTAACTCATGTTTGATTGCGATGTATCTTGATCTTTGCCAAATCTATGAGCTAGAATATCAACAATAACAATAGAATCATTCAAGTACGAGTTATCAAGAGATCATCATTAATTCCCCTTATTAAATATTTTACAATAAACAGAGAATCTGCTTGACTATGAAGAAGTTGGATTATCACCAATTTTGTACCCTAGATATTCGAACCCATCCCATGGAGCTGTTCTAGTGAAGCTGCCTAAATTTTCTTTCATTCAGCGTACTAAGCAGAATTCCGTGAACTGCTCTAGTATGAGATAACTAGATAATCACCAATTAATTCATTTTCATTCACAAAAATTTTATAAATATAATAATCGGAGCAATCACATCGTAGCCTAATGGTCGAAACAAGTTTTTCAGAGTGCAATGTCTTTTGTTCAATTCAAGGTGCTGTAGAATAACCTCAGGTGGACGTAGCATTTCTGTTTTCTACATGAATATCTGCCAGGATGGGTGATTAAGGTCTTCCTGTTTTGCGACCTGTATGTTATCTACTATTCATGGCAAGTCTTCTTGAAAAAACATTATTAATGTGCAGTGAATATTATTGTAATAAAATATGTCAAAGCAGAAGGCTGTTAAGCTGTGCACTACGCAGTAATAAAATGCATAATGTAAAATCTTGACTTATTATCTATTTGATTTATTTTGCTGCCAAGAGATGCTAGAACTTTACAACAAATATTTAAATTATGATTTTTAAGAAGAATTGAGTTTACAAGATCTTTTATTACCCAGCGTAACATGGGAACTCATGAATCTCAACTCGTTCCTCATTATTTACAACTAATTTTTCACGTCTGACATAGTTTGAATTAAAACGCTTTAGTTTGCTTTTGTTTAATAGTGTTTGCTAATTGATGGAAAAGTTTTGCTAATATCATGAGTGTTAGTTCATTTCTTTAGAAACAATTGCTATTTTTCTTTTAGTTTTCAGCTTATTTTTATTGCAACTATCTCAAAATTAATTTCACCGTTGATATTGTATCCCAACGGTGTAATATTAATCTAAATCATAAATTTTTCAATAGTGCACGTATTACTAAATTAGACAATATTAATCGGCATCACGCTTAGAAATTCCAAAGATTTTATCTTATCAATTCTTAAAATTAGTTATAAAATTCATCAGTAGATGGCGTAGCAGTTTTCAATTACTTTTCACTCAGCTGTCCTTTTTTTCATAAATGATAATTATTCTAAAAATACAATTTACTAATTTTTGACACAGTATAAATTTTAATTTGATTTTGGTGTGAAAATTTTAATATACATAGACCCATTTAGCCCGACGTTGTCAGGCTGAATCGGTTTGTTTCCCTACCAGGTCACAACAGTGCCTAGTAAATAGAATCATGTAAAATGTATATTATTTATACACAAAGATTTTCAGAAATTCTTTGAAATATTTTTGTGACAGTCACTAAATTAAAAGAAAACTGTGTTTTTAATTTAAAGTTAATTTGTTTCATTTATGATTTATTTTGAAGAACTGTAAAATATAATTTCAGTTCAACTCCATTTATGAGTTTGCATGATTTTGCAAATTAAGTATCTGTTTAAATTTGTGAATTTTTCTCAATAATTACTTACATCAATATAAAATTGGGCTACTTTAACGTTATTAACAATATAACGCATCTATATGTATTCAACAAATATAAATGTGCTTCAGTAAGTCGCATTTCATTACGTCATTTTCATTATTCTTTCGAAGATTAATTTTTTCTTTTAAAAAATTATCGGTGATATTTAATCTATTTGACAACTATAATTTTTCTTGGACAATATCAAGAGAGTTCCAAAATGTTCAAAAATCTTAATGCTCAAAAGGTTAAAAAAAAAATTCTCAGCAATTACTCTCAGTCAGCCTAATAATATTACATATTTTAAAAAAGAAATTAGTTTAAAAGTTTTCTATTCTGTTTATCGCAATATTTATCCCATAAATTAAAATGATTAGTGTTAAGTCTGGTGGTAGGTTAGGTTATTGTAACAGGAGTTTCCGCCTGATTTTTCTCCCAACTGAAACAGCAAAACCCAGTTAACTCCTTCGTCATTTTGAATCAAAATGAAATAACGAAGTCGAGATGTGAACTAGCACCCATTTTTTCCTGCCATACCAGCTGGGGGACATTGGAGCCTATAGAGAAAGCATGCTTTTTCAACACGGTAATCTTTAGATGATCAAGATATAGAACATGCTTCTTCTCCGCCATCAGTATGAAGCTTTTTCCAACAAAGCAAATGTGTCAAGTGTTGGTTTCCCAAATTTTCTTCCAACAGAAACCGCTGCTCATTTAGTCTAACACCTTGTCATTTTCAGCCACAATAAAGTGATGAAGTCGACACCTGAGTTTATCTCTTTCCTTATTCACACAACTTGGTAAATATATATTTCCCCCCTATAGAATTATAACATTGTACTTGAACTCTCAATAAATAATCTTTGACTGAGTCAGGTATAAAACCCGTAGGTTTTAAATCACGAGAGCAATACCTTTCTCCAACAAGCTGCAGAGGATCAATATCATTGTAAAAAACCACGAGTACCGCCATGTGGATACACAGATATCGCGGAAAACTGAAGCTGTATACCTGTGAACGGCGGAATTTTCTCCTTGAGCATTCAATATTTTGTGGCCTCAATCACTTCTGTTTCCCAGGACTCAGCTGAACGCGGAGTGAAGTTTGGGAGTGTGAAATCAATTAAGAGCCGTCACTCCAAATGACTTGCGTCAACTACTCAAACAAAGCTCGCGTTCTCTTCCTCGAATCTACACAAATCTCGAAGGCGGACAAATTACTTTTTTTTTTCTCTGCGACATGGACCCGCACGACATTTTTTCACGCGAGCTTCGCCTCCGCAGAGACCGCAGACCACTCTCCCCCGCACGCGATTCCACAGAGAGCCGCCTTCCTTCTCCTCCCTCCCTCTACAGCATCTGACGGACCTAATTACTTGCATCGGGAAGTAGAGTCAGAATCGGAAAACGAAAACAGAACGAGGAAAGTTCCGGACTTCTCAAAAACATTACGGATGTCAGATCAATAAGGGCTGGGTTTCGATTTCTGAGGTAAGTTTTTTCGGGTGCATATAATTCTCATAGTTTTGAACAGTACCGAGGTGAAGAGGCTGATACCTAAGTTGGCATCTTGCCATCCATGTCAACCCAGAAGAAAGAGCATTGGAATCTAGTGAAATTTAATGTGATTTTCAACACAATGGTTCTTAAATGGGTTAGTATCGAACTTATTACCTTCTGGAGCGGAGAAAATTTTGTTTTATAAAGACTACCACGTCTTTTATTTTTGACGATACATGACTATCGAGAAAAATCCACAAAAATATGTGAAAGAGAACAAATTAACGCACAAATGTACTTGAACACTTTATACACAAAATAGAGATATGTACTTATTATTTAAAGGAATAATATATTTATTTACTTCGTAAAAAAATTATGATTTACTAGGAAATGTTTCAAAATTTTTGTTTCTTTGTAATGAAACATTTCCTCTCGATTAAAGATTAAAGACTATTTTAAAATGTAAACATCTCGAAATAAAAGTACGAGAGAAAACTGTAAAGAAAAATTTTCGAATTTCATTTCTACTCTTTGGATACAATGCATTTATTTCAGCTGTTTTATCTTATTTTATTTTGTACTTCATTGTCGTTTGATAGCTGATTCGGAAAAGTACGTAACACCTCTAGGATAACTCACAATTTGCGAGATAAATTTCCCGTAGATTGAGCAGATTCCTTCTGTGCAATCTGCGGGAAAATTAAGCCGAAAAAACAGAATATTGCATATAATTCTTTTTAACCATAAAGGAGTTGTTTCATTCATGTTCATTACTTTATTCTATTTCTAGCTGGACCACTTGCTCGTTGACACAAGCCACATAACCATGGTCCGTCGACTTCGGACAAATGTCATTCAGTTTTGGTAAGTAAACAGAGGATCCAGTCCATTCGGTTTGAAATTGCTTGGATAAATGTAAGTGGGAAACATTATTAGATACGCGAACAGCATAACCATTGCTCTCAAGTAATTTACGATGGAGTCAGCCTATAAAAACTTTGACGCAAACTGCTTAACCATGATAAAATGATTTCGGACGTATCCCATCGATTTGAGGGTATGAATTGATGTGATGATTTCGGGTAATGAACGAGACAAATGGCATCGACTCGTTCAATTTGAAATTCAAAAGTTGTTGAAAAACATTCATAAAACACTGAGACTGTTTCATGAACATCAAAACCTAGCCTTTTCAAATTCATGCTAGACAAGTGTACATTGAAACTAGCAGTTTAATCATAGTCCAACAGTATTGGACACACGACTTCCATTTCGGGTGGTAACCAAGGGATAGGACATCGAATCATTCAATTCGAAACTGAAAATTTGCCGTAGGGCGTTTTGCTTAAATTCATGAATCTTTTTGTGAATGCATAAACCTATTTCGGCAAACCATTCACATTAGTTCAAGCCATTCAAAAGATGGAGGGAGAAAAGTACCATGGTTAAAAATCAAGGGCGAATTAAAGTTTCTTTTATTTTCAAAGGCTATGTCTATTAAAGATAAGTTCTACCTTAAGATAGGGGTGAATAATGAAAGCTGTGGTTTCGAGTCAAAAGTTCTTGCGTTGAAATTCCACCTGAGGCTTGGATGTTCATAGTGGTTCAGAGTCCAATTTAAAGTTAAGTGCCGCTCTAAGGAAACCTAATGTACAAAAAATGAGCGTTGAGGGGAAAATAAACAAATCGAATATCGTTATTGCAATTTTGAACCACGGTCAGATGACGACATCAACGCTAACACCTTCCTTTCCCTATCCACGCTACATATTAACGGGAAAACTTTGAACGTTACCGATTAAAGTGGACACGTCCCCAAGCCACGGAGCTCCAGCATCTCAATGAGAGTTAATGTGGTCACTTTCCCAATCACTGCCCACAGCAAATGATGCCCACTTTTCTGATCTTATCGTGAGAATCATATCGTGTATGGCGGGCTTTAGAGAAAGCGGCTTGAAGCTATTGAACCACTGGGGTTCTTTTACACTGGTAAACGGGTGCTGCCAGTCTAGAATGCATGCACGTCCATCTTAGGTAGATATTGTTTTTTTTATTACCTACCCTACAATATAAATATGGTCCACTATCCCTAAAACGTTCTCCCGAAAAGCAGTAACCCGTGGTGGGTATTAAAAAAAAGCCACATATCCTATGGACATTATTATATCCACAAAGCGATATCAAACACTTTTATCAAGCGACTTCTTGATAGCTGATGAAAAAAAGGGGGGACGAACTGCATCACGTGATAACATACCTCTTGTTACAAAAGCCAACATGGCGAAATATACCTTTTTCTGCTCTTTAATTCATTTAGATGGATGCAACTCCAAACGTCGGTGGATGCCTTGTCATCAACCTGGGAAAATTAAAATTCTCGCTCACACCAAAAATAAGTACCTCATTACACCGAAAATTGTTTTTCACCCTCCAAAGATTTATTAAACTAATGTAACACCTCTCCAATCATACTTTCTCTACCTCTTGCACCCCTCCAAATTATACGCTTTTCCAGCTCTGAGCATGACAACGTGCATAAAAAAAAGCGCTCAACTCATTGTGTTAAACATCAGCAGCCCTCATTATCCGGACGCTGATGCTGTTCCATCAAATCCCTTTTAGTGCCTGGGAATTAATAAGAGCCGAAATTCTCGCCAATTAGGCGAGGACACCTTGTAAGAGCCGCCCTGCCTATTCAGCGGCGGCTATAATTTCGAGAAACACAGATAGCCCTGCACTTTAATCGGCCTAGGCATAATTGGAAGAAGTAGGCCCTCCCCGCTCGTCAAGAGGAGACCGGTTTGGCTTTAGCGACCACCCCTAGCCAGATGTCTGTTTCCTCGTGCGTGTGCACGGAATACGCAATGCTCGCACTGGAAATGCATCTTCTAATTATGTAGAGGGAGGAAAGAAAAATAATCATTCAGGTAAATGGGACAAAACTTCTTTTTGGAGTGAAATTATAAAAACTTATTAGCATTTTTTTACCACGAATTTCATCAAAAATGTCAGCAGTATCTCTCCGTAAATCATCGAAATTTCATTCAATGGCTCTCTTCTAGAGCCGCGACTCTCTCCCATTGTGCCGCGGTACTTTTGTAAGTGCTACCTATTCTTAAAGTCTGCTGCCAAATTTTAGAAATCTATATTGTAAAAATATATGATGCTTTTTTCTTTACGTGCGAGTAAAGATAAAACACTGTAAATTAAAACTTGTTTGTAAAAACAAATAAGTAAAGTTAAGTACCATATTTTAATTAAAACTGTTTTCATCTTCGATATCAGTGTGACCTTTTATTAAGTTAAATATTTGGCCTCTCTCTAAAATATACAAAGTTAAATATGTATGAAGAAATTTGAAGTGTTCCCAGTATATCTACGATTACAATTTTCTATATTTTATTTATGTAAATTGGGATTTTCAGTATTAACCAATATCAAAAAGATCGATATTTAAATGTAGAAAACACATTTAAATATCTATTTCTTCTATACATTTAATTCTAGAGAGTAGCGTTGTCATTTTTACGACCAAATATAAATAAAGTTATCAGAATTATCAAGATCAAATTTCTAATTAAAAATATTCTTATTATTGTGTAATATTAATCCTTTAATAAGCGTACTATTTTTGCAGAACATATTATATTATTTTGCATATAAATTTATCATAAACTATTTTACTCCATGCATTATAGAAATAAAATAACTTCTAAACTTATTCTTTTCTTGGTGTGCCACAAAACTTTAAAATTCTTAAAAGTGTGCCGCTACAAAAAAAGGTTGAGTATCATTATGCTAGAGCATCCATAACGACAGAATCCCTAGAAATAAATAATTATCACAAAATTTGACTTTTCAATTTTTACTATTTTGTTACACAACACACAAAATGCTTATGATGATGATAACGTAAATATTTTGTAACACAGGCTGATAGTGATTTTGGCATTGATATCTATGTCTATGAGCTAAAATTTCTAAGATAACATTTCAATGAAATATCTTACTTTATTTTTTAATGAATTCTACAGATCAATTTTCTTTATTTTATGACATAAATTTTATATCGTACTTCTTTATCATTCATACTATACAAACTATATACCAAGTTTCAAGTCTCTGAAATTATTAGGGTTTGAGAGAGAGAGAGAGGGTGTTATCCTCCTCAGAAAACTAGATGAAAAAAAAAAGATTCACAAGTACTATAACTCAATTTATTAAAAAGTAAAGCTGAAGCCCGAAAAATAGATTTCATATTTATATGGAATGTACCAAATATAGCTAAAATTGATTTTAAAATCCTAGTCAGGAAAAAAAAAACGAATATAAAAACGCTTTTTTTTATAAATAATTATTTGCCATTGTGTAAAATTCTGATTGCTTACAAGAATCACATCAAAACTCAATGTTTTTTCTGAATCATTGTACCTGACTATTTTTAATTTTTAATGTTGCTGTTATAAGTGTAGCAGACAGCTTGAAAAGCAGTCACCAAAGCACAGTTACTGTAACTGTCAAACTCTGTCAATTTTTAACTAACATTACTTGTAGAAAATTGGGCGTTGAGTTTCAAAAAGCTCCATGTTGAAAGGTGGATTACTTACTATGGGATTATAAGCAGAATTTGCGATGCAGCTTTCATTTATTAAACTTACACGTTGATCTAGACTTTGAACATTCCCATTAAAATGAAAATATATTTTACTTCATAAAATAATTACGTATTAGTAAATATTCGTTAATTTCAATACATTCGAAATGTAAGGAGCGGCGGCTTGGTAGAGAAATACTCAGTCTCGTGAGAAGAAGTTGCCAAGTTTGGTACCTGGCCAAGCTGAAGATTTTCTTGTTGATAGGATTTAGAGAACAATTTCGCTTAATTTGTCTAGTGTGGAGGTTTTCAAAGAAGGATGCTGAACAGTTTAAGTAAAAAACTCATCACTGGCTTAAAATATTCTGAAAATTGTTAGTCTAAACTTCGCAAATTGGAAGCTGGCGAGAGTTTCAAGATAGAGGAGATACTTCTGTCAATTCATTCGGTGAACATTTTATTGTAAGAGCTGAAAACATGAAAATTGTTCCCTATGATATGCGCGCTTTTGCGTGCATCGGGTGATGAGGTGCGGGATCCGTTCAGCCATGGGGCGTCAGCGTTTGTTTTGCTACTATGAAATCTGCGCGTGCGTGAACACTCACTTTGAATGAGTCTTGAAAAATAAAAGTCACAGAGCAGAAAAAGTCACCTCCATGTCTTCATTAGGTACAAAAATAAAGCTGTTAAATTTTGTGGAGTGAATGAGAAGCAGGAAAGTGCATCAAGTGATTGCATGTGTTCGTGCCCTGATCTATTGATGACCTTCAAATAAAGGCACAATTTAAACTTTATTGATCAAAAATAAAGTTTCATTGTTCTGTAAAAGTTTTTTTCATCCACTTTTGAAGAAAGACCTTAACTTTCTCTATATATATCACCTGAATATCTTAGTATTGTGTTCACTTTCTGGGGAATCTATCGACTGCCAGCATGTTGAGGGTGTTTTTAGAAATTTGACAACAGACTAAATCAAATTTGGAAAAAGGTCATCAGATAATTTCGTAAGCATTCTCTTTTTAATAAAACACAATAAATAGATATATAAAAATTTAAGATTTTAATTTATTGAAGTAAATTATAAATTACTAAGTTACACTTAGAAATAGAACCACTGGTCTCGAGTTTTAGGAAAAGTGCTCCAATATTCTTTTTTTTATGTAAGTTAATTACTAAAAAATTTTTTCTTTTATTAATTAACCTGTATGATTCCTCTAATGAAGTAATCCATGACCAATGTTCGGTTGTTACACTACTCTTTCCATGATATGAAAATTGGAATTATAATGCCAGTAATGGGATACATTCTTCAAAACGGAAGGTCCTGGAATCGAACCCAAACACTATTATGGCGTTTTTGCCTTCAGCATGCGCATTAGTTAGATGGATGATTCAGAATTTTCCATGTTTTCTCCTTTGCGACGTGTGAATACAGCCCTCGATCTCCATGAAGCATCTCTCAGGAAAACAATAAGGTTGTTCCTTATTGCCTTTAGAAGGCCTATAGGTTATTCATGACTTGGCAAAGCAAAGATTTAGAACAAAACATTAACTGCCATTTTATTATTGAAAAAAAAATCCAAATAGCTTAGATGTTGAACAATTGTTCCAGCTGTTCATTTGTTATAAGTTAATTAACTGGTGGAACAGTTTTTGCTCCAGATAAATTAACCTCATTCAGTTCCTAGATTAAATTGAAAACAAATTAATAATTTATAACTGAATCAACAGCATAAAAAATAAAAATAATCAAATAAAAAGCAAATTAAGAGCTGAATGCTGTTAATTATGACATTATCAAACTTTATGCGATACATGGATACAAACTAAAGAATTTTAACAGATTGGAAAGTATCAGAGAGATTTAAATATCTCCATATAATTTCTTTTAAGCATTAAATTTATAAATCTGTGTATGAAAACCAAATTCCTCATTAGCTGAAATAAAAAAAGAAATAAGTTTAAAGGTAAAGCTCATCTCCCTTTTAAAGCAGTAAAAGGGAAAAAAAATTTATATAGATACATTTACTTAGAATGTATACATACACTCAAAGTGAAAATAGATTTCTTTTTTGAAGGCAAAAGTTGAATCACAACTTAAATCCAATTTCACATGAAATTTGCTCTTATTAGGCTATTTTTCTGCCAAAAGTATTGAGTTGCTATTATTGAGTTCTGAACATATATAATTTATAGGCATTTGAACTGATATCGGGTATTTTTTTTCCTCTGAAACAAGTTTAATTCAATATAAATAAGGGCAATTTAAACATATCTGTATATTTTAAAAGGAAATATATGGTGAAACAAAAGGAATTTGACGTAAAAGTATATATGTGGAAAAAAAAAACTTTTAACCACATTTTATGGATATTGTTGGAAAGCATCAGGATTAGAGTTCCTGTACGGTTTTTTTTCCTTAAGACTCGGTGAAATGAAATGAATTGAATGAAATCACTGTCAAAAACCACAGCTTGACCGCTATCGCCCATGCCGGTTGTGAAGGTCAAGTGACATTTAATTTATGATAAACCTAAAAAGGTAAAAATGGAAGGGTATCCAGCATTGGCATGAAATGGAATTTTCGGCAACAATTGATGACAAAATGTAAATTTTTCGGGAAGATCTTTTGTATACTTCTGGGGATGGCGGACCAAGGTCTGGAGGCCTTCTGCTTGGTCCCCGCTTCTAAATTATAAAGACCCGCCAACTTTCGGGGCAATGATGGCACGCACACCCACAGGGTGCCCCACTATCAAAGTTGCCATCATTTCAGTTCCTCATAATGTTAACTAGGTGGAATTTAAAATTTAAAAAAACGATTACATAAATTTATTTGTTTAACTTGCCCATGGTCAAATTAGCATGTTGAATAACTATATTTAAATAATTATTGCTTAATTGATCCATCTCTGCATGAGACGGATATTTATCTCATTAGCCTTCACTGAGCAAGAAAAGAGGAGTCCTTGTTTGTTTGCGGTGCAGTGGCAAGTATTCAGGTCGCGTATCAAACGGAACGGTAATCAGCGAATTCCGTGTTTGCAGAAGTCTCGGCAGTGATCCCGTCACGAAACCGGCCGGATGCCCGTTGCTCTGCACGAAAGCGGCCCGGATTCTCTCCTCCTCCTCCTCCTGAAACGTGAACAGAGAATTCAGCGCTGGATATTAAAAAAGGCTCGTCTTCCGTAATACAGCAATCGTTCTCTTCTGCATCGTAGTGTTTTGGGAGAGATTTCCCTCCCCCGACAGCATGAAATGCAGATACGACTCAGTAGCATTCTGCAAACATTTCCCTCCATCCAAAAAAATCAGTATGTGCATAAAATACAATTTATGTTGACGCATCTCATATTGCCTTTGCTGATACATCTCAGATAGCTGTATCTAGGTATATTAAGTAATATCGACATGTACCGTTACAAAAAATTAATATATTAGGTTGGGGAAAATAAATGCTTGGAGGGTATGATTATTGTAATCAATATTTCATAAAATATCAAACAATTTCAGATTTATACTCGTTGGAAAAGTAACGTTTCGATCTAAATATCTCTTTTACTGTTTTCTGTTTTATTCATTCAATCGTGAGTTACAGGGAGTTAAAACTGGAAGTCAACAAAGAATTCAGAAAATTCGACAAAGAAAATTCGATACATTTTACATTCGAAAAATGCAAATCAGAAGGCTGAAACTGGATGGGGCTTCTAATCCCGATACTGTAACACCCAATTACGTGAAATTTCGGTTGAATCGAATCCGTTCAAATATATTTCCTGTTGAAAATACACCTCACACAGGATCGTCGATAAAATTACTGAAATTATCGATGTTTACAGGCATGTTATCAGTCGCAAGCATTACTTGGGAGCTAAAAATCAATCATAAAATTGTTTTAAACTGTATAAACAAAGATAATCTAAACCAGATTAAATAAAATCTTAAAGTTCAGGTAAAAATAATGGAATTTTTTTCCTCAACCTAATATGTTGAAATATTTCCCTCAATATGAGACATACATTTAATGAAAATATATTCCATATTGATACATCATACGCTGTTTTTACAGAGATGTTTCAGATTAGTTCATGATTAGTTCTATATAGATAAGCATCAGCAAGAGTTTTATATCTTGTGTTAAAACATTTTTCTCAACCTCTGGGATGCAACCACAATTAACTATATCTTAGGCCCATATTTTGGGCCAAAAATTTAGATTGCATATGCATGCAGTGCAAAACAATGATGCACCTTACACTTCAGTGTTTTATTGTGCTGAAAAAGACTCCTCGCCCTTCGGTGGGGTTCCTACAAAAAGCGGCACATGTATTAAAAATGCAAATTGTGTCTTCTTAAAAGTATATCTAATAATGTCATTATTTTGAAAGACATAACACAGTTAAAAATAATTTAGCTTGTTACTTATTTATTAATTATCAAATTACAAAGTTTTATTAATTGGCAATTTGCTACTTCAAGGCAGGAAATCTGGGAAATTACCACTTATCCCGACACACATGAGTGCAACAACGCAACTTTCATCTCTCACTTTTCATCACTGATTAGTGATTGAATCCAAAGCTTTTCACACCGATAAATTCTGGAGCTACGACAAAATCAACTAAATTATTTTTAAGACTGCATAATACATATATAGCGGCGCAGATGAGCCCCAGACTGTGCTTTAAAGTTAACAGATTTTGAATATCCGCCCATCATCAAGTGCCTCGTCCTTTTAACCACGGTGAGCTGACGAGGTCTCATCTGAGCTGTCACTCTCTTCTTCACATCCATACCACACTAGAAGAGGAACTTTGGACGTCACAGATGAACATGGAAACATCCCCAACTCACGGAGCTCAAGTAACCCAGTAGAGGTGAAACAATGTGGTCACTCTCCCAATCATTGCCCGCGGCAAATGATGCTTGACTTTGCTGATCTTAACGGAAAACAGCTTAAAGCTACAAATCCATTGAAGCTCGAGACCGCAGCTTAATGACCTCAGACTGTTTTACGCTATTTTAATATTTCTTGCATAATAAACTTCCAGGATTAATTTTCATAGACAATAGCCCGTATTCGCCTGTTGCAAGAGAGGAAACAGGCAAAACTCCCAGATGCTCCTACTGACAGAAGTGCATGCAGAAAAAAAAGTGGAATATCTATATCCCGTTGTTTAAGACTAGATGAGATGGATCCCTGGACCTTTCGATTTGAAGCGCACTGTCATATTCCAAGGTAATGGAGAACCTAACTGAAGTGTTCGTATCCTTCATTATGCACATTGAAAGTTTGATTCAGATATTATTTCTGCAGACTGAAGCCACTCAACACAGTCAGACGAAATCAATATCAAAACAAGTGTGTTCTTCTCCCCACATCACCAGCCAAAAGATTAACAGCTCATGCAAAACTTTTTAAGTTGTTCAGGAAATGAAAACAACCTCTTTAAATTATAGGGTGCAATAAATGGCTTCGACTTTAGCTAATATTTTTCATTTTAAAAGGGATTTTGAAACATTGATATATTTATTTATGAATGCTCAGAATCTTAACTTTTTTATATTCTGCACTTCCCACCCCCTCCCCATCCTGATTGGACGAATCAGTCGGCCATTGAGTCTTCACTTAACCCCTGCGCCCCCACTTTTGGATTGCGACAGAATGCCCACAAGTGAGGATGGACGCTCCCATCCATCATCGGAGCGGGAAGTCCATTCTCCGCTTCGCTGACCCCCTCCCCTGAGTCTGTCCCTGTAGAAAGGCACCAATACTAGTGGGGGAGGAGGAGCCTTTTTGGAATTTCAAACAGAATAAGTTCAATTTTAACGGGCTTGCATTAAATTTCCCCCAATTTTGGAACAAAAACATTTAAGAGGAGTGTGCAATATTTGATAAGTAAATTGAAGGAAATAGGCAAAACGATTAATTTCCTTATTTAGAATGAAAATGAGCTGCATCAGTACGAAAAACTACCAGTCGCTCTGATGGAGGAAGCCCCTCAAGAGTTTAGATGTTCCTCTTCTTCCGCTTTGGTGCGCTAACAAATTTAAATATTTCAATAAAAGAAATTTCTGATATAAACTTAATAATTTTAATTCATAAAAGTAAAAACTATCAAATTTGTTAATATTATTTTAAAAAAAAATGTTTCCCGCAATTTATACTAAATATTTTTTTTTATTTTTAACAATTTCAAATTACGCTAAGGCTTGTTAGTTAAATTTAAATAGTAATGAACACTTATTTAAAATCCCAAGTTCATATTAAATGACAAAATTTATTACAAAGTTTAACACTGTATAGAATAGAATAAGCAACGTCGCAAAGTTTAATGGAAAGTAGGCCTCATTATTATTAATATCATTTTAACATACACTTATTAATAATACAAAATTAGTACTCTTAAAATGAAATTCAAAGTTACTTTAGTCCTTCAAATAATTTACATCGATTCAAATTTCAGCATTACTTGTAGGAATAATGGAGACGCGTGTGCCAAACACGTGAACTCTTTTCTCCAATACCATTCAAACGATTTCCTCCGTCTCATTTTTAGTTTCGCGGAGACTGGGAGTGCTGGAACGACTTCATGAAAAGAAAGAATAGCTTGGTCCGTATTCCTGCTATGAAGCTTCGTTGTTCAACCGATCTCCTCGTTCAGCTCTTGGTCTGACTCTTCTTACAAAACTTATAATGCTTAAAAACTTAAATACGCAAATGAAACTCCCGTATTACTTACGAGGGTATCTGGCAACGCGTGAGTAGCCCAAATGGGATGCAATCAACCATGCTGTATCGGGTAGACAGGAACTCAATGAGTTCTTATTTCTCGAGATCCCCAATTTCACAATGCCTTTCATATTAATTGTACCATCTCGTGTTCAGTTTCTAGAAATTAGCAGTACTGTACACAGCTTCAGTAGAAACTATCATACATTCTGATTTCCAATCGCACCATGTCCTCTCCCAGCTCAACTGATGAATTCCCTCGTACATCTTCTCGTCGGTATTCTTTTTATCGAATACTCAATGCGTCCGGAACTCGCCTGTGCTCCAACCCCCAACTTTCTTCTCTCTCTTATTGGAGCTAAAATCGGTTCCTGGCTGTTCTCTTTCTTCACTTCACCATGCGCTCTCTATTTGAACATAACCATTGTTCCTTCATGAATAGTTCTAGTTGTTAACCACATGAAAAATTAAATTGTATCCATTTGTTGTCAGCTCGCAACCGCATGACCTTTCGGTATCAGAATAATGCTTCGAAAAATTTATTGTTGGTAAATTTTCATTACGTATGTGAAAATTAGATTATTTCATGCCGTTTAGTTATTATTGAATTTTCCACAAATAAGGTCATATCAAAGCCTAATTCCGATAACAGAGCACTTTTTTGGAAACGTAAGGAACATTTAACATGCATAAGTTCTTTTTAGCACGATAATCTTCGGTTGATTCAAATATGAAAATATCTTTTGAAACCCCTAAACATTAGTAACTGTCTCGTTATTTTGAACTATTATTAAGTGATGTGGTCGATACCTAAGATACCACACTTGCTTTAAACCATATATCAGGACGAATATTAGAGGATACAAAACTTTCAATGTGCATAGATTATTTCAAGCTGATTTTCGACAGAGCCTGATATTGAACCTGCATATATATCACACAAAGCTGGCCAATGGCTGAGTGGTTAGCTTTGCTAACTCCTGAGCTGTTGGTCTTTGGTTCAAATCACAGTTTGGGCATGGACGTTTCCTTTCTCTATCTCTCTCTTTGTATCTTTTTTCTTTTTTCCTCTGAGATGATGGATGAATGTTATCCACCTTATAAACGGATTTGTGGTGGTGTGTCGTGAGCAATACTACTCGTGATTCCGTGACTTGATACACAGATGCTCACCGAGTAACGCTAAAATAAATAGCAGTTTCCAGCCTTGTTGTGGGCGACGGATCTAGTCACCCAGTGTCCCACCATTAGAAAAAAAATATGTATGCATATATATATATATATATATATATCACGCAATGGGTGGAGCAATCAAAAATAGTTTGTGAAAAAGAAACGTATATGGCAGGAAATGAATTTGTAATGGATACTCCAGGTTATCAGCAGATTCAAACACAATTGCCCTATTTTTCAACGAAGATGATTGTTCAGGCAATGGAAGAGGTAGTAATCTAATAATTCAAGGTCGATTGAGTAAGGAGGATGGCACAAAGTCTCCCAACCAAGTCGCTGTATGGTGTTCCTGCCCAACCGCGAGACATGCGGCTTCACGTCATCAGCCAAGAACAGTGCACCCTCGACTCTGCTAGTTCAGGTACGCTGTGACCGTTTGGCCGTTAGCAGCAATTCATAGTGAACCACTTGACGACTAGTACACCAGACACAAAGTATGATCTTGCATGGGTAATTAGGTGATCCTGCCTTGCATGGGACAAAATCCTGGAATGATAGTGTTGTGGCTTCATTCACAACATTATTCCCAAGCGCTTGACATTTTCGGCTACATGATGTAACAGCTGATAAAACCATTTTGAATTCATAAAGTAAACAACATCGAACGAGCTCCTTCAAGACGTCCATTTCTCTTCGCTAATGTACGTTTTACGAATGGTGCGACGGTGTTTGATTTTAGGGAACTCCAGAAAAAAAGTTCAATCTCCTGTAGGATAAGTGTACCTAAAAAACTAGTAACAAATGATTAATCTGAAATAGCAAAAATTTACTAGTCAGGGTTATTTTATAACATATATGATAGAAGAAAGAAGAGAGGAGAGTAAAAAAAAAAAGAAAGCAAAAATATTAAATTTCATAAAATAATAAAATTCTTTAAAATGTGATTACACGACTTGATGTTCGTATTGTTGTCTCACTCATCTCTGCGGGTTGGTTCGTGTTGTGTCCTCTAGGTGTGGGTTTTCAATAGGAATACTGTTAGTCTGTTTTTGTTGCCTTCATTTAAAATGTTGTAAAGTGGAATCTTGGCTATTTCTTCGTTTTCTATTTCCAGATGATTGTTGTAAAACTTTGAGCTTATCTGAAAGATGTAACTAGAGATGTGAGTGACACAAAAGTCACGGATGCTAGCTTCATTTCTGAAGTATTGTGTTGAATTAGATATTAACCTTAGAGTTTTATTATGGAGGGCTTGGAGCTTTTTAATATGACTGTCAGCTGCTCCTCCAAACATTTGGCAGGTGTAGCTGACCACTGGACGCAACATTGATCTGTATAAAAGTACTTTATATTTTAAATTTAATTCTGATTTATATCCTAACATTGGGTATAAAACTGGTTCTCTTCCCTAGTTTTTTTATTGTTTTTGCAAAATGGGATTTAAATTCTTTTATCTATGTTAATCCTAAGTATTCTACTTCGTTAGACCAAGGGATTATTTGATTATTAGTTTTAATATTGTTAGTCGACATTTTAATTCCTTATTAAGAAAAAACTATTGCTGGGGTTTTTCCTACTTTTAGTTCTATTTTCCATGCATTAAACCATATCCTAAGTTTGTTTAAATGTTCATTTAATATATTTACAATTAATTCTTTATTTTTATTTTTAATTAATATTGCTGTATCGTCTTCAAAAAGTACTAAGACTGTGCTCACTTGTTTTGGGATGTCAATAATATATAATAAAAATAATATGGGTCCTAGTTTGCTGCCTTGCGGTACTCTGCTAAAAATGCTCCTGACTTCAGAAAAGCTATCTTTTTTATCTTACTTGAAATTGTCTATTGTTTACGTAGGTTTGAATTAATTTAATTAAGTAAGCTGGGAATTAAGAAAATTAGTTTATAAATTAAACCATTAATACATACTTTATAGAACGCTTTTACGATACCTAGCAAAATTGATCCTGTATTTTCTTTAAGTTTAAAATTTTCATGTGTGTTTTCAGTAATTCTTAATAATTAGTGTACTGTGGAGAGCTTGGATTTATATTTATATTTAAGTTTGCATTGTTTTGAGAAATATTTCAATTATTTTCTCTTAAAGTTTTTTGTTATTTTAAGTACACAATTTATTTTATGAAGATATTTTACATTTTGCAAAATAAAGTCGGTAAAAGACACGCATTCTTTACGTCAAAATTAAGAGCTAGATTTATTTTATATTTTTCACATTAAATGCGAAACTGAATTACCATAAGCGCAACTCGTGGCATTTTGTAATATTCCTTCGATTTCTCCCTCTTTTTTTTTTTTTTTTTTTTTTTTTTTTTTTAATAAATTCTATAGTTAAAAAAAAGTATAGTTACCAAAAATTTGGTAAAATCTCTTGCATGAAATTTTAATTTACATTCCAAATTCTCCTTAAATTTAAATAATTCTGCTGTTGTTGTTGTCGTGTGCCAGGCAGGATGGCAATATGGGGTGCACTGCTCCACTTTTCCAACTGAACCATATCATATTTGGTGTTGAGTCCGACTTCCTCAGTACACACATGCCATAGGATCCCGTTTATAGTGTAGGGAACCATTTACACACACACAAATAAAGGACAAAGACAAGAAAGAGAGAGAGAAAGTACATCCATGCCCGAGCCAGGAATCGAACCCAGGTCCCACCCATCAGTAGTCAGGTACGCTAACCACTAGACAGGTTGGGTGGCAATAATTCTTCTAATAACGAAGAATCAGGATGACTTGTGATGCTTTCTTAAATAACTTAATCAGTGAACAAGAATCGAATTTTGAAATTATTAAGAATTATAAAATGAGTAAGTCTGATTCCTCGAAGTCAAAGGAAGTAGATTAGATATGTTACTTGGTCCCTGAGGTTCTAGGACCTTAATCTTTTTTGATACCACATAGTGAGCCACCTGAGCCTGTTGTAAAACATCTTAATTTCGACCTTGTGAACTACCTCTCGTAATGATTTTCCATAGATAAATGGACCTATTCACATGTCGCATAGTAGGAAATTCCAAAACACCCATTCTGACAGGCTTGCATGCAGAAGATAGAATCATAACATCCATGCCTTTTTTTCCACATTGACTGGGGTCGAACCTGGGGATTTCTGCACTGAACACGCCTATCCTATCACTATTTATAGACCATTGTAAAACCGATTTTTTCTCCGTGTCAAGAAATTTTTATTTCTATATTAAAACGAAAATTTTTATTTAATAATTACAATTCTTAAAATATCGGATTATAAAGTTTATCATACACTTCTAATAAACTACTAAAATACTACAGAGCTGTTTTAAACTTGCCTGTCGAAAATCCCTAATCTATAATATATGATGATCAATAGTGTGCTTCACGATGACGATAGTTGTCTTTTAAAAAGTGGTTATAAGAAATCTGATTTCAGTCTCCAAATTTGCTCAATCTTGTTCAACATAAATATTAGCAGATGACTCATTTCTTTTATAGTTTGAATCCTAAAACTATATTTGATATGCTGTTATATATTCTCGATATATTTCAGTTATACTTCATTTAAAATAATAAAAGGTAGTCTTAATCACTCGATCAAAAATGTAAATTTTCATACTATGATGACATATATTACAATTACTGCAAAAGAGATAGAAGTTTAAATTGTTTACAGTTTATAAATTACATTGCGTGAGATGAAAATTTAAAAATCATTCTTAAACAATCAGTGAATATACAATGCACACTTCATAGTTTCAATATTCTTCATAGTTTTTTTATATATAATTTTATGATTTCAAAAAGATCATACTTTTTATGATTATTGCCAAAAAAAATTAGTCTTAACATATAAGTCAAATTAGTCGAACTCACAACTAATTGCATCAACTTTTTGAAAGATTAGCTCAACGTTTTTTCATGCTATGACTTTTTTCTTAACCAATTTTAAAGGCTTAAAATTATCAAAAAATAAAGAGGATTGTTAATCCTTCTTGGATTTATTTAATATTACTCTCAACATACATTACAATACAATGAAACAACAAATTACTCAAAATTTGAACTTCCCTATTCTGAAACAACTGATTATATTCAATATCCATTTCATTTCTATAAAACAACAAATTAACTTCAATGTGCATTTTAATACTGCTAAACAACAAAAATTGCTCTCAATATGCATCATATTAGGTTGAGGAAAAAAAATCCATTATTTTTACTTGAACAATTTGTAACTTCTTTTAGATTCGCTTTGTAAAAAGGTTTAAAACAGTTTTCATATAGATTTTTAGGTCTTGCGCGTTACGACTGCTGACATGCTGTCAAGTTTGATAATTTTTTATATTTTAGACATTCTCGACGATGTTGTATACATGCGATGTGCATCTTTAACATCCAAATACCCAAACGGAATCGACGAAACAAAGATTGTACGTAACTGGTTTGTTACAGTCTTATATAGGACGATAAACACCTTTCACAATTTTAGCCACCTGGCTATCTTTTTAGCCGGTACAAAAGAAAAACGAAAATGTATCGAATTTTCTGTTTGTTGTCTTCCATTTTTAAAACCTTCTACTCGTAACAGAATTAATCAAACAAAAAACCGCAAGAGGATATTTTAGTGTCAAATGTCACCTTTCCAACGAGCATAAATCTGAAATTGTTTGATAGATACCTCACGTGATATCGATCACTACAAACGTCTACCGAAAAAATAATAGATTACTTTTTCCCCAAACTAATATTAAGGTGATACAAAAATTTACTTTAAATATGCATTTCAATATTGTGCAGCAATGAATTCCCAGCAAAAAACTGATGGACAGTTTCTTTTATGAAAATCCAATTGGCATGTTGATACTTAATGAAATTTTATTAGAATGGTCTTAATAGAAAGGTGACAAACAGAAAAATTTCCAAGACAGCTTTTGTAGAAGGAATATTTACTCCTAAGAGTACAGACAGATGGCGCTGGTGTCTTGCGATGGACATGAGGTGTCCAACTCGTGGCGAACATTTCTGCAAAATAACCACTTCAGAATATAATAACAGAATAATTTTTAAATATTTAATGCATATATTTAATATAGTATATTATTTCATATGTTTAATATAATGTATTATTCGAAAGAAATTTATGTTTCAAGGAATATTGTATTTGCGGGCTACCTGAAGTAAAACCTTGTTTGTTTAGACCAAGTTAGTCTTTGTTTAACCTTCTTGAAGTAGAGGGGTGTAAAGTTCCCAAGTGCGTCGTGATTTGCAATGATTTGATTAGGCGCTCAAAAATGTTATTTTGCTTGGTTATATTATCCATGATGGCTTTTTTATCGCATGGATATCTTATTATATCATATTCGTTTCTTATTGTATTCTTATGTTATCATATTCTCATTGTTAATTAATCATATTCTAACTGACAGATAAAAAAATTTTTTACTCACTTTAAATAAAAAATCAAATTACTCGAACACTCTGTCATGCAAGTGAAAGTGTCTATAGACTGATAACTACCAAAATGATAACGCCAGGATCCATTCAATTTACCAAACCTCAAAAGTCGCTGCTGTAGCTTAAATCGGATGTTCGGAATCTTCCCCGTAAAATCCACATTTCAGACACCTTTTCCAAAATTGATGCAGCATTACAGTTGACAGCTTAACTAGTGAAGGCTATTGTAATGTTCTTTAAATTATTCTCTGATCAGTACCTCGTGGAAGAACTTTCCACGGATAGTGATTTTTTTCACTGGTTTGAAGGGAGGAAATCTGGAAAATTCCCAAGTATCCACCACGATAAATGCAGAAATCAAAACACCCATGCCTCGACAGTAGCTGGAATCAAATTCTAGACCTGCAATTTCGAGAGCAATGATTCTGTTATGGTGACTTCTAAAAAGGCAGCTTTTATGTGGTGCTCATTTCAATTTAATTATTTGAAAACAACATTCGATAAAAAGCAGATAGATATGGGATTTCACTGAATGCCATGTCTGACTTTTATATGGAACACACTGAATCGAAAAAACCGCTCTTGTGTTAACGGCTAAACAGATTGCGATATTGTATTTAAAAAATGATTGACAAGTATGCTTCTTGCTCGCCTCTTGTACATTCTTTGTCTATTGTTTTGTAGGAATAATTTTTATCACCCCTGTATCTGCTTTGGAAGCAGCAACACATTTTTATCCTTAATAATCACATGTATACAGAAGAAGACAGATCATTTTAAATAAAAGTAAAGCCGCTCTTCATTCTGAGGCACAAACTTTGCATACAAGAAGGGGGGGGGCGATAGCGGCTTCCATCGCACATAAAAGGCGTCGTTATTACCGCATTTGATGGATCGGAACTGCCAAGTGGGCGCGACACGACCACCCCTCCGCTCGCGGGGTGACGTGTGGAAGAATGTTATGAGATGCGGGGGTAGGAGTGGAAGAGAGAGGGTGGACGCCATTATACGAGAAGGTGATGTAATGTTTCCACTGGAGTGAAAAATTGACGTATGTATGTATCTGTCTATAACGACCCTAAATATATAAGGGGACTGTACACATGAGCGCCCCTCCTCCACCCAGGGGGAGGGGACGATAAAAAAGGAACGATTTATATCTAAAAAAAAATGGCGATTTATTCGAGCGCCCGCAGACGATGTCACATCATGCAAATTTTCTATCGTCGAAATTGGACGCATTTGCGTCTGAGGAACGGAAACTATCTTTTCAGAACGATCCAACTTGAAAGACGATTAGGACGTTTTTTTCTTCTGAGGTGGGGTGGTTGGGGATGGGGGCTCAATGCGTTTTCGTTCACTTGAATTTTGTGCTGAGTTTTGTTCACTTGAGAAATCATTCAAAAAGCTCCTCTGCGCATACTATGCATCGCCATTCCCTCTTTATTTTTTAACAGTGTTCCATTACAGATAATCTCTTCTCAAACTTACGAGAGGGAGAACTGATGTTGTGTATTATATATATGTATACGAAGCAAAATATTTCAGACCTTATGCTACAAATGCTTTATTTAGCAAATAAAAATGAAAAAAGAAACATATTTCAAGATGTCTTGCATCTTTATACCATATTATAGAGAAAAATCAAGTACTTGATTATTATCTCCTTTAGCATCAATAACCTCGTGAGCTGTCGTGGCATAGATTCCATGAAATACCTGATAATATCGAAAATTGTTTCGTTATATGTTTGTATTAAATATTTCATTCTCTTAATGTTTTTCCCCCTCATTTTTCAAATTCATTTTTATTTTCAAGCAGAGATAAGGGGGAAATAAGGCTACTTTAAAATATTTATTTTATCATCATCAAGCTATGTTGTGGTTTGTCTTAAAGTTTGTACAACGGTGTACTTTCTTATCCAGCCTTGTGTTGGTCTCTACCAGTTAGGTGGAAGCCGCTGGTTGGGAATCTTAGAAGCAGGACCAAGCATAGACATAGACATACTTGGCGGAGCACCTGGTTGTTCCTTAGGTTATCAGGTATTGATCCACCACTTAATACACTTTATGTGGCAGAATTGCCACGAAATTTGAAAACACAATTACCTTAACGCATTTCTGTAGAGCATTTCTGTAGTTCTTCTTTGGAACTTCTAACGTTGGAACGTTAGAAGTTCCAAAATGAACAAAAATAAGATAGCCCGTCGACAAGATATTTACAGAATTTCCATTATGGTAAATGGCATGGAGTAAATTTTGCACTAAAAATTAAAAAAAAATGTTATTCCTAAAAACTTTATTAATTTTGAAAGAAAAAACAGTTAAATACAGATTAAACAAATGATATAAACAAACTATATTTAATACTAAACTACTGGTATATAAAACCAATAAAATTATGTTTTCTATAGAAAAAAGAGCAAGTAAATATGACAGATTTTCAATAAGCAGAAAACTTTCAAAGGCATCAATTAACTTGCAAAATAATGCGACCACGATCTTTTTAAAGTGCCTCAATCACCTTTAGTGAGCATAACGGGTTTCTGGTTAACGAGAAAAATGCCCTAACCAATCAGGCCATCGTGGCCCTTTGTCTTCAAGAGTGAGGCTTAGAAGAAAAACTATTTCTATAAAAAAAATACAATATCTAAAACTATATCGCTTTTTATAGTTTCTAAGATTTCCATTAATATCATATACATAAGCAAATATGTAGGCTAGTGATAATAATTCCTTTATTGATTGATGTGTATGTTTTGTTCCTGTGTTTTATTGGTCTACCGACCATTAACTTTAATACTTGCGTACAAATTTTGTGCATTTATCTCTGACGCACACAGTTAATTTCTTTGAATAAAACTAAAAAGTACACTGCTGGCCACCCAAATTGCAACACCAGGAAAGACAAGAGATATCACAGCAAAATTTATTTTGCAGATAACATGTTGGCCAAGTATCAAATGATTAAACTTATATATTTCTGTGAAGAGTAGTTCCTGCCAAAATCAATAGCCAGAGTAGCCCCCATTGTTGGAGATCACCGCTGCCTCACGCCTCGGCATTGATTCAAAGAGACTTATGATGTGTTCTTGAGGTATACTAGACCAAGCAAATTTCACATGTCTCCAAAGTTGATCTGGTGTAGCAGCTGGGGATATAATCTGGGTCAATTATTGAGCAATCATGGACCAAATGTTTTCTATCGGAGAAAACTCCGGAGAGCAGGGAAACAATTCAATCTGGTGATTGACGAAGAACCCTTGGACAATGTGAGCCACGTATGGTCATGCATTATCCTGTTGAAATATGGCTGTAGCCAAGCTGCCCTGAAAGTAAAAAAGAACAACTGTCTCAAACACTTCAGAGATGTAGCACTAGGTGTTTAAAGTACTAGCAATGTGTACTAGAGAGTGCGAGAGTGGTATCCAATACCACCTAAAACCATAATACCTAATGCAAGACCAGTGTGGTGGTGCATAAAGTAGCTATTCAGCTTCCTCTCTCCACGGTGTCACCAGACTCGAATGCGACCATCGTGGAGTTGCAGATAGAAGCATGACTCATCAGTAAAGATAATTTCATTTCATTTTGCCACCCACATCCTTCTTTTATCGCAATATTAGTGGCGGAGACGTCTGTGATTCTGCGTCAAGGGTAGAAGAAGCAATGAACGTCTTGCAGACAGACCACTCTGCTGTAAACGGCGTCAAATAGTAAGCGCAGGCACTGGATGATGTGTTGCAGACTAAGTATGTTATGCTATGGCTCGTGATGTGGCTGAGCGATCTACCACTGCCATGCGCACAATTTGCTGTCACGTGAAGTAATGTATTGAGGTGGATGTGATCAACACGTCGGTCCGTTGCAGACTGAATGTGCTGTCTTATTATCCTGCATCCAACGATAACATATTCACAAAACAGTTGCTTGGTTTCGTCCAACACGACTACCGATTTCCCTGAAAGATAATCCACAATTTCGGTAGGCAACTATCCTTCCTCTGTTAAACTTGAATACTTAATAAAAAAAATGAGGTTTTTTTTTTTTAAGCCACTAAAGCACCATTGCCGAACTTGAAATAGTCGAAATCTCCAAGCCTTAAATAGCGCTTTGAAGTGGCCCCACTAGCGATATCTCACTTCCGATAATGTATGTTGTAAATTGCACAGTATAGTGTACTTTTAGTACTTCGTAAAGTTTTCAGCAGAATTCTTAGGCTTTCCTCACTTTCTGTTTCTATGAGTAAATTCAACTAAATCAGCTTTGTGCCCAGATATTAGAAGAAGCCCTATTTTCTAGCAGTTTTTTTTTTTTTTTTTTTTTACCCAGATATCATGAACCTTTCATTCAGACAAAAGAAGTGAGTTCTTACGCGCAATTACTATTTGTTCAGAGCTTCAATAATTATTTTTTCGTGGTAAACAGGTTTTTTGTAAACATTGCGCATGGTAAACATTGTTGCAACTCTTATCTTTACTTTTAAAAGAAGAACTTTATATCCTGATCTTTTTGAGATCTTTGCTAATTTTTTGAAATATGAAATATTGTAGTTTTTCTCATATCAGTCATTTTGTATCACTTTCCAATCATTACGGGGATCCATTTTTATCGAAATTTCACATTTATTTTTATCTCTTTCTTATATGGGCATAATTATTCATTTAAATTAAGTTTCTAAAGCAAAATGATTTTAAACACAAATTTTTGTCTTTGTTAGAAAATAATGTTACGTTTTTTTTTTTTTTTTTTTTTTTTTTTTTTTTTTTTTTTTTTTTTTTTACAATATCACACAAAGTAAAAATTAAGTGGGCACAAAAATAGAATTGCTGAAAATCCAACTTTAAGTCTCACTTTTTTTTTTGCTTCGTATTATGTGTGTATGTTACAAAATATTTTGAAGGCTAGTAACTATGTGACTACAATTAAAAGACAAAGATTTCTCACCTTTTACTGATTCAATTCAGTTTCTAATCGTATTATCTAAATAACATAATATTCTTAAGTATTGCTATAAATACATTTTCATTAATTCTGAAATACATTTCATTTCACTCCAAGAATATACTTCAAGAATAAAATGAATTTCTTAGGTAAACCTATGAGAGCACATTTGACTCAGTATATGCTGATACACATATGAAAAATGCAAGAATATAATATCCTTATTTTCTTTGCTAGTCAGAGAAAATTTCATTAAAAAAGTTATTTAAAATCAAGTAAATTTTGTTAATAATATTTATATCAGTTAGAGTAATATCTATAAAATTAACATTTTTGTATAAAAAAAATGAAAATTTTAGTTATCCATTTGTTTTTTCAGAAAAAATTTCATATATTAATACCGTACTAAAGAAAAAGATTTTATTTTTATATTCTTGAGAAATATTAATTGTTTCTAATAATTAAACCATTTATCAATACTTATATATTGGCTTCTTCCCTATAATATAAAGCAAATTGTAAAATTTTAAATCGTTTGGGGCAATTTCTTGTTTCTTTCCTTGATATTCTCTTGATTATTTTAAATTTTTTTACGAAAAATTGATGATTTACTTATTCAGATTTAAATTAGAAAATAATATAAAAAAGAACAATTCAATATTTTCTGAAAATGGATACTTAATTTCCAGCATATAATTAAAGTTATAACAATAGTTATATGAACTTTTTTTTTTCTTTTGCTTCCTGAATCCTTATTGAATTGAGTTGGTGAAATTCCAAATACATTTTATGTTACATATTTCGACTCTAATCTTGTTTCATTGTGGAAATTACATCGTGTTGATACTTAAAGGAAGGTTTTTATTTAATTCAAACGCTACGTGATTTTACAAACACTAAAGTTTTTTTAAGTATCATTTGAGTAAAAAAGGGTTCCAGGTAACTTTTCACGTCTTTAATACACCTTTTTGACTATCTATCTAAACCCAATCGATAATTTAAATAAGTTGTGATTATGAATTCAAGGCATAAACGTTGAAGTATTTGATTTTCTTTTTTATGTTATGAGGTATACCATTAGATATTGCCATTCCTTTTGAAAGACGAATATTCAGTATTGTTGTTCAATAGAGTTCTCTAAAGCTCCAAATTACAGAAAGCAGAAATTAAATAAAAATATCAACACATTTACAGACTTCCCAACATTATATAAAATGACATTGTATATATATTGCATCGAAAAAGGACAAAATTGGGTATTGGGACAGATCAAAGCAAACTTAATAATAAAAATCTAATTACATACATAGAATATAAATTCTAAAAAGTTATTCGTTAAGAAGAATATGATAAAAATGATAAGAACATATAATATATAAAACGATATATACGTATATAAAGCACATACTAATTGTGGTACATTAGGTTAGAGAAAAAGAAATCATTATTTTCATGAGAACTGCAAGACTTTATTTACATGTTTTTGATTAATTGTTTAATTATTTTTATTAAAATTTAATTAAAATTTGATTAATTATTTACATTGTTTTTTATGTGTAAATGATTTCAAACAGTTTTGTGGCTGATCTTTAGCTTCTGGACAGGTCCCATGATGATCAACCTCGGTCATTTTTGCATTTATATAAATATTTTCAACAATGAGCCTACCTATGCAAGTTTCATCTTTGACATCAAATATATTTGAATGGAATAGAAGCCAAAATTACATGTAATTGGCTGTTACAGTATCGGAACCATAAGTGCCATTCTCGACTGTCAACTGCCTGACATGTATTTTCACCTTTATCAAAGAGAAACTGTGAATACAATGTATTTTCTCTTTGTTGACTTCCATTTTTAACACATGGCACCTTATAACTGAATGGACCAAATAAAAAAAAAGCTAAATAATATTTTTAGTACTCTAGGTAAGGAGAGAAAAAGACTGGTAACCAAGAGATAAAGTACTCCGGACCAGGATCTTAGCAAACGAATGTCCTTTAGACGAGTGGAGCAACTTTATCAAAATCAAGAAATGTGAGGATTTTCTCAGGAGGCAATTACAACACAACTAATCAACCAGGAACAAAACTAGCGGCAGTTACGATTACTTGAAAGATGGAGAAGCTCGATTATATGATCCAGCTTCAGAAGAAATGCTTTGAAAACTCTGTAATATCCAAAAAAGAAAGTTCTACCAGCTCACTGTTTCCAGCGTTGACATAAGACTATACGTTGTAAGTAAATCTCATATAGATACTAATTAAAAGTAAATAATTAAAGTAGTTTTCTAACTTAATATAAAGTATATTAATTTTATATCATTAATTGAAGTCATTCATTTCATGATCATGCAATGATCAAATAGTATTAATAATAAGGCCAACTCTTCACTAAATCTGACAATTTTGTTAATTCTATTGTACGCACCACTGAACAATTTAGTAAAAAAAAAAACTGTCATCTCATTTGAATCTAGAGTATTAATTAGGTGTTTTTCCTATTTATTAAATTTAACAGGATGAACTTTCCATAATTTGAAATTTTTGAAAACACTCAGTAGACCTTGTTTATAAGCTTATCATAAAATATATCAGAATTAGCTTTTCAATATAAATTAAATAGTAAGTATTCTTTAATTGGCAACTATAATATTCGTTAGGTTAGGTTAGTACGCTGTATTTCTGGTTAATATTTCTGCAAAACTAAGTCCTAGAGATAACCAACCACCTTCTGAACCACGATCAAAACAGGACATTGTACCCAAAGTTGACATTATTTTTTTCACAACAACGGTGAACATTAGTGCTGTGAAAAAAAAATGTGCTATCTTCATTTTGGGTTACAATTTAAACTTTTTGAAACTAACTGTAAACAATTTACTTCACCCGGTTAAGAAATATTCCAGAAAATGTTTTGCCTCCTTGGTGATGTTTTCTGAGTCATGGTCACAAGTTTGCAATTCAGAGAATTTTTTCGTTTTCTGTTTCGGTTTATACACGAGTTCTAAATTTGGGCGAATTTCTAAGCGCTCATACATCGTATTGACATTAAGAAGCGCACAAACAAAATTCTGCACAGGATTTTGCCGCATCGGTGGCATCCACTCATCATTAGCAGGCGGAGCGATAAATCCCTTTTACAAAATCATCGCCATTAGAATCACAATTTGCATCGGAGGAGGCGTTTTGAAATTTCGAATGTCCGCATTTTCAGGATGTTGAAAGGGCGATTAATAGATTTTATGACTCTGCGGCTTGAGAATTCACACGTCAAAATGAAGGATAAAAATCGCATTACATGACTAAAAATCTGGCGATAAAACACGCAACATAATATTTTGAAACAAATAGGTTGGTAATTATACCCTTGGTAAAATTCATAACGACAGAACAATCTGACGATGCAGCAAAATATTTTGAATATGACTGTTATGAACTTTGTAGGCTCTGAAAGCTTTCTTTTTCTTTCCGACACAGCAAGGAAATTTCTTTTAAGTAAATTTTATGAATTTTGTTTTTAATTTTATACAAAGGAAAAGTCACCTGAGTCTATGCAAAGAAAAAAAAACGTATTTCATTAATATTTTTGCAACCTAATTATTGAACGATTAGTTATAATTGTGTATGGAATAAGAGTTAGGTAAGGTTATGACGGACATTTTTGGAGCTCTCTGCTAATATGCTTGTAGCTCCCATTGAAGAGGATAACTAGAGATGATATATATATATATATATATATATATATATATATATATATATATATATAATTTAACACACACACATGCCATAGGAACCCGTTTATAGGGTAGGCAACCATTCATACAAGGAAAGGACAAAGTCAGGAGAGAGAGGAAGAGAGAGTACACCCAGCCCGAACCGGGATCTGAACCCAAGACCTCCCTACCCACAGTCAAATAAGGGTTATTCATTCAAAGTAATGAAAATTCAAAACTCTATTGCCACTTTTTGCCATGAATATGATTTTTTTTTTAGAATTTTTTGAATCTAAGTGATGGCTGTAAATATTAAAATTCAAGCAAGAGATACTCTGGTCTGATTAGATAATTGTGATAAGTTTCCAGCCACCAGCATAAGTCTGGTATCGAACCTACAACTTTTTAAAGAAGTGATTTTAAGAAGAGATTTGTGAGATCAACGCGGTTCCTCTCATTTTAGGTAAAATATTATTTCAAACCTATTAAAATAAAAATGAAACGAAACACCAAGCGTTATTGATTGTGTTATTAGAGGCAAAAATTACGCAGTTAAAAGTAAATTTTTATTTTTACACACGAGCACAAATGAATGGGTCGGTGTCATCCTAAATTAAAACCTATACAACCGATTTACAAACAGTACTGGCAATTATTGGCGCTAATATCATATACAGCGCAACTTTAGCTCATGCATACTGTTTCTTTAGGTTTGGTATGTCACGTTATTAAGATGCGTTATAGTTTCCGGCGAGAAATATGTTTTTTTCTGAAATAAGTCACCAAATGCAGCTAATCGTACCGTTCACTATTTTGAATCATTAATAAATGCCGAAAAAGATATTCTTCTCTTCAAACTTTCATACCACACGAATGGAGAAACATTTAAATTCTGTAAAACTGTATGTCTAAGCTCTCACAGATAAAAGGTCTTTATTTGAATCCAATAATCAAAGTGACACCTTCCAAACGTTGCAAGGATAATTTTTTCAATGACAATCGTATTCTTATTTGGCACATTATTAAGCTATTATGAAACACAGAGTCTATATTTGAATTATATTCTGAATACGTAATTTAGAGTAGTTGTTTAATTTACAAAAAAGTAAACATTGAGCAATAGAATATAACAAGAATTATTTTTTCATGTTTGCAAGTGTTGTACAGGGAATTGAATGTTTGGGAGGGACCGCTGCACAAAAGTCTGGGCTCAGATTTCTTCCGTTCTGTTAAAACAAATATTAGAATGCCGAATTAAGAAACACCAGAGCTCTGTTGCCATGACATTTGAAATGAAACAAGAGCGGTAGCAGAAAGGGGTTTTCCGAGGGACCGGAAAGGCAGGCATCCCTCACGCGAAGTGACAATTAGAATATCGGCACGATTCTTTGGTTGCGCCCCTCTCCAAACAACACAGGAATCACATCTCTTATTATTCTCTTCGCTTCCGTGGACTGCATTCGATGACCACAAAAAAAAAACTTGCAAAACTATAAAAAGTCAGCCTTTCTTATTTTATATATATATAAATATATATAATCAACTTTTTTTGCAGTCTTTTTTAGACGATTCATCAAAATTTTTATAGGATTTTTTTTTTCTAACCAGCATCTCAAATTGTTTTTTTTAAATTCTAATTTGGACATCTTATTAGAAAGTCGGTCTAGAGTGCACATGTGTGAGAAATTTCGTTTACTTCATAGGTTGTTAACATTGTATCCTGGAGTAGTTACGATTAATGTTAGAGTTTTATAATAACTTTTTCCTTTATTTTATTGTAAGCAGCATTTCGTAGTCCTGTATAACTGTGTTTGTCTTCAAATATTCAATTCGTAAGACGGAGTAAATAACTTCAACAACGTTTTATGAGTTGATGTTTAAATCAAAGATGTTTTTAATACGATGTGTGAAATTTGCAGCATAATTTTTGTTGGTGTTAATGAGAGTTGTTTATTAAACAATATATTAACAAAAAACAATTTTCTAAAACTTTTCACGGAATGCCAAATTTTAATCCTGCATTTTTAATTCTAGAATAACGTACGATAACTGTTTCTTCTTTGCTTTTTCATTTTTATATCTTGATGGTTGGGTTGTTGGAGCTCCATTTATTGGAGACATATCCACATCAATCTGTGACGTCCAATGTCCTTCCACTGGTATGGCATGGATATAGAAAGGAGTGTCCCGCTCAGGTATGCGACCTCATCACTTGAAAATGATTCAAAATGACGAAGTGCTTGGAGATAGGCAAGTATTTTAAGCCCATTAACCTTAAGAAACAGTTCGGGGCTCTCCTGCACCGCTATGTATTTATATGTTGTTGGTACTCATAGACTGAATTTTCACTATATGCTGATTTTAAAATTACTGGTAATAAAAAAATTATGTTTTGTTTTTTAAATTTGTAATACGAGTTTCATTATTTTTTGTACAATTTTCCAAGGGAAGTACCTATTACGTAAAAGGAGTAGTCGAGCGTGTATATATATAAGTCCTTTTTTGATATTTGTCGAATTCCTTACATACTAAACAAAAGTAAAAGTTCTCCTGGACTTAATGTAAAAGTGAAAAGTAACGTGCAAACACTCCAAACAAGTACAAAATCCAGTGAAGTCTAAAGTATCGCTTAAATTAGCTTAGTAAATGACGTTAAATAGCATTGATTTGCGTATTCACATCAAGAGAAAAAAACTTTTACATTAGGTTTTTCGATTATGTATTTTGACTAAGCAGCTCATCATTGCAATTCTTATCATTATTTTGAACCAAGATCTGATCAATTAACGTGGCCAATACCTGAGCTAGCATCCCATGCTATACTTCTTGAGAATAGTTGGACCTGTGCTGGACGAGCATGAGCTCTCCTAACATGATGACCTTCAATGGTCGAAGGAAAAAATCTGACGATATTCAGATTCAGATGTGATGTTGAATATTTTGGGCAAACATTCAACTCATTTTAGTTTGCCCTTTGAATGTATCACCTGCTAAATTAGGTGGAAAGTTCGAACTTTATGTAAAGCTAATGGGTTTCGGTAGTGTTAGGTATCCAATCAGCTGATCTGTGATCACGAAACGAAAGTTTGTGACCACAGCGGTCCATCGCTTCCCGGAGAAAAAACTTTTTATTCATACATTATATTTGATTTGAAACATATATTCAATTCGAAACATGAAGTCAATTTAGACATAGACATACGTGATAAAGCTCCTGATATGTTCTTTAGGTTATCAAGTTTTGCTCCACCACGTAATACATTTGGATATGACTGAATTACCATGCATTTTGAAAAGAAAATTATAATATTGCATTTCAGTCGTTAGATGTAAAAAAATGAACAGAAATCAGATATCGTTGATAGAATATTTATGGAAGTTGCATTATGGGAAATGACATGGAGTAAAACTATTAATGTATCTGGTATACAATGTGATATTCGTTTGCAATGGACAAAAGAATTAGTTTGCAGTGGTTTGGAGACGGACCATACCCTTTGGAATTGAAACTTTATGGTTCGATAGAAAACCAGAAAATTTCACTGTTAGACATAGATATGTCTGACGGAGCACTTGGTATATATCATAATCTTAAGTTATCAGGTATTGCTCCCCCACACGTAATACATCTGTTGGGTTAGAATTGTCCCGGGTTTTGAAAAATAGAATTATAGTACTGCACTTCAGTAGAGCTCTGATGTTCGAAGTTACAAAATTAACATTAAACTACTAATTACTTAAAGTAAGACATCATTTGGATAATTTCCATTATAAGAAATGTGACAAATTGCACTGTAAAATTTTAAAATAGGACAGTTTGTTTGCATATTCACTGGATTGGATGTCTGAAAAATTTCCAGGTTTTCTCCCTTTCGACACATCAATGCCACCCACAATCGAGGGAAATGAGTTCCCAGAAGTCCATACGAGGCTGATGACTAAATACTTCACATAACTTATGGATGTTAGACTATTTTCATTTTCAAAGGTAGTAGGAGAAAAATAAAATGTATTAAATTTTGTCTTTCGGTGCTATATTAAATCTTAATACTTACGGTTTTCTTAGACTAGTAGAAGGTGCTCGGAAGATGCTTTTGTAAAAAAATTGTATTCTTTTTTTTTTTTTTTTTTTTTTTTTTTGGTATTTTCTTCCACATATATCTTCACATTCTTCAGAGCCTCTGATTGCATAGAAAGTTAAATTTTGTATTATTTTGATAATAATGCCCTTTTTGACTTAAAAGAACTGACTAATATACAAAATTTATTCATAAAAATTATGCATAAAATAACGAAACTTAAAGCATCCTTACAATGTCTGCAACATTACAACACATAACTGCGTTTACATAAAAGTTCAATAATAATATATGATGACAAAAATTTATATTTTTGAATTGAAATCAATCATGTGATAACGTTTACAAGATTTAATAAAAAATAAAGAACATATAAAAATGAAATTTAAAGCATTTTCCCAATACCTTTAGCAAGCATATGACATTTAAAAATTATACAATTATTGCATTTTTTTACTGAATAATAAGAATAATGAATAATAATAAAATGAAAAGAAATAGTAATTTTTATTTTGCATTATTAAAGTGGTTTTGAAGATTATACCCTTTATGGACACAGGAGTTCTTTTATAGTACCTTAATTCTTGAAAACAAATGATAACTTATCAACGAATTGAGAATTTCCTACTCAGTTTTTGAAATAAAAAAGTATAACTTCTTCTCTATTTAAAAAATCTTTGAAGCCTTTCCCACGTGAAACGAAGCGGCAAATAACTTTCGCCTCCCCCCTTCGGCGAACATTCCTTTTAGCAACATATTAATTTCGCATACAAACAGCAAGCTTCCCCTCCTCTAATAGCAGGCCTCATGAATTATTGGGCACCCCCTATTGAAAAGGAGCGTGCAGCCAGGGAAGGTTGCTCGGAATTATGTTAACCTCCCCCCCCCCGCCATCAAATTTCCTCTCCGGGGCTGGAGAGGGGGCGAGCGCATAACTAACTTCATAAAATTCTCCGGAGACGTTCCAGATTAAAATTTATCGTTGTTCCACAACCGCCGTTCCAGTTTACTTAACTGTCGCGGCAATAAAGTTCTCATGTTTAAGGGAGGGGGAGGATGCAGTAGAGGATGGGCGGAGGAGAATATATATTGCCCACTTTAACTACCCTTGGCGCTTTTGTTGGCTGCTTTACATAATAAACTCCACACCGGCGTGAAAACGAGAAAACAAGCTTTCCGGAAGGAGTGCGGCTGTGTGTTCAATTAAGTCGTGGTTTTGAAAGTGGGGGTGTCCCCTCAACTGTGAAATGAGCGGTCGCCCCCTGATTAATTGGCAATGAACTATGATGCACGAGGGCTGGAAAGTCTTAAAACATGTCGCAAAATAAGCAATTTATTGAGTCGCCAATTTGAAAAGTATGTTAATATTATTTTTCCTCAACAACCTCTTGTGCGCTCAATATTCATGTACTATCCTGTCTTTGTACACGTGTACATACACGATTGCAAATTGTAAACTCAGGCTTTTGATAACGCACAGTCTAAAGCTGTTGTAAAGTATTGAATGCCCACCGCGTAAATTTCCTTCTTAAGTAGTCCTTTTCATTGTGTGCTGATCCCAAATGTATGCAATTTAATTATTCTTATGGTTGGCAACTTGAATTATTTGTAAGGGGCGTTTCCTGTGAAGAGAATGCCTAGGAATTGGATTTGGTTTCAAAAGTCAGAAAAGGGAGTTGGAGGCATGAAGAAGAAAGCACTGGACGTGTGAAGTTTCCCGTAGGAAGACACAGACCAGTAGCTAAACGAGGGGATGTTCTGTTGAACACCAAAATATCATTAAGAGAATTCGGAATATGCTATTTCATAATTTTCATGAAGTCATTCCAGAACTTTCAATCACTATGAAACTAAAAAAAATGATAGAAGAAATCGTGTGAATGATATTATAGAAAAAAGGTATCCAGATCAACTTGGTGCCATAATGTTCCTGCTTTCTCAGAACTGCATTTAGGCCTACGTGTTTTGCACACACATCTCCAGCTATTCCTGCAAGTAATGCTGAAATTTGAATAGATGTAAATTATTTGAAGGAATTTCATTTTAAGAGTACTAGTTTTGTAGTAATAATATCTCTAGGTTAAAAAGATATTAACTAAAATGACGCCTATATATTTTGCACTAAACTTGGTCATGTTACTAATTCTGTTCTGTGCAATCTTTGTAATAAAATGTATCAATCAATTTGTACCAGGGTATTTAATTAAGTGTTCAGTATAATTAAATTTACTTAATAAGATAGAACGTAATTTAAAATTGGGAAATTCAAAAAAACATTTAGTGCAATAGATTGTAGATATCATTCACGTGTCACAAAAGAAAAATACCCAGAAAATAATGTTACAATTAATTTGAAACATTATTAAAGCTGATTTGAGCTCCCTGTAAATCTGCTTCTATCACGATAGATTTAAGTGATGGGGCCTTTTTCTAGGGAAATCTGAATTCAAGAAAAAAGCAAGAGCTTCGGCAGCTTTTTTCCTCTCAATTAAATTTCACCTTCTCGTTACTATTGGTTCCAACCAAAGTTTTCCTGACAGTAAAAATTTTTCCAGCATAAACGAGCTGAGCTAGTAGCACGATTGACTCGTGCTTTTGCCTTCAGTTCAACAGCTCGTGGGTTCGAATCGTACCTTGGGCTAGGATATTTGGAGAACGGAAGAAAGATTTACAGCACTGGTTCTTTCTTTCTTTTTACATTCTCATAGTGTTTTAATAAAAACAATATTTGTCGTTTTTGATTTTCAAAAAATATTATTTTTGTTCTCTTTGGTGGAAGCGTTTTGAATTTCTTGAAAATGCATTAGAACGCGGATGAAGAGTCCAGGCTTCAATACTAAATAATCTTGTAACTGAACAGCTTGTAAGCTGTATTCGAGTTGTTTTCATCTATTATAAATTTCATTTCATGTTTCCAAAGGATTTCGCGTTTTGAGAAGCTGTTTATTTATTTATTTTTCATTTTTAATGGCTGCCACCCTTGAGCAAGTAAGTAACATTAGTCCATTTGCCGCAACAAGGCCAGAAACTGCTACTCATTTTATCGTTACCCGGTGGGCACCTGTGAACCAAGTCACGGAGGTACGAGTAGCATCGCTCACGCCACACCACCACAAACACGTTTATAGGGCGGGCCACATTCATCCATCATCTGAGGAAAGGACAAGAAACACACAGAGAGAGAAAGAGAAGGTACATCCATGCTCGAGTAGGGATTCGAACCCAGGTCCTCCCCATCCGTAGTCAGTTACGCTAAGCACTAGACAGGTTGGGCGGCGAGAAGCTGTTTATTTTACATTGAATTCGCTTTTATGAGTTAAAAAGAGACTTCACATCGTTTACATTGAAATCGCTGACAGATTTCATTTTTTTAATCTATGAGGTTTAGCTTATTTTGAGATGCACATACAAAACATATTTAATATATATCCTGCTTTCATTTTTTAGTTTACTTTCCTGTTCTTAATCAGGCAGAATCCTTGAAAATCCAGGTACTTGTTCTTCCCTGGTATAATCTAATTGAAGCAAACATGAGTTGAATCAGATATATTCTACACATTCATTCAGCCAGGTGTAAAATAATCGTAACAGAATGAAGTTAAGTGAGTACTTCCATTTAATCAATTCTCTTTATTTTACAATGCACTGAAGAAAATCTCACGAAGAATGATGCCATTACTTGTTTCAAAATGATATTAATTCATACTAGAAATGCTTTGATGTCAAAATAACTATTATAGGTAATCATTTGAACTATGAAACGTGATGAAAGAAACAATTTCAAAGTTACTAAGTTTATCAACTGGAACATTCACATATCTTAATGGGGTTTCGGATAATATTTTATCAGTCAAATAATTAGCTATTGCAGAAGTAATTCCAATTTAAATGATTTTCTTACATCCATTGCTTCTTTTAAATCAGATTTAACGATTGGCTTGATTCCTTTTCACTGCATTAATTTTCATTTTTAGAATATTTTTTAATAAATTAAAAAAAATAACTATATATTTATTGAAATAATGTTTAAGATAATTCGAGTATTAAAAATTACAAGTCTATCTTTAATCTCTACAGTAGATAATTGTTTTTTTAAAGAATACTTGAAAATGTTGTAAGTTAGAATTTTTTTAAGGAATTTAACTCTTGTTATGTTGACGTTAAACATTTTTTGATATTAGCTCTTTTTTTTTTATGCAATCACCAATTTCAAAAGTCTAAATATTTAGGGAGCTGTTTGAGTAAAATGTTTCTTCCTTTATATTTATTTTCATTCCGTATTACTCTCTCTCTTAAACCTTCCTTTATTACTTAAATCTTATCTATTTCTCTTTTCGCTGTTAGTTAAGTTTCTTCATTTTTAAATCCTTATTAATCTAGTATTGTTGAATCTATATTTGAATCATTTAATAGTTTTTATAACTGCCAGTTAAGCACCAATCTATTATTTAATTATTCCAAATAGTTTTTAATTCATTCCAACTCACGTGTTATGACTTATGAACTGTATTGTGCTTTCCTTGTCAAATTTACCCTGATTTCTTCTCTCATTTTTTCCTTTCCTTTTTCAATATGTCTAAAATGTACGGAACATTATTTTTGTATTCATTATTTGTTTTGTTGAATCTTTTATACAAATAAACTGGAAACATTTTTCTTTCAAACAAGGAAACATGATTTTTACGCATTTCTTGGTCACTAAGTTTTTGTAGTTTTCAAACTTTATTTCAGTCATTTTTTTTTTACCTACTAAATTTCTTATTATATTTCGATATTTTTTATGATATGCTTCACAGTTGACATTTTCTATGGTTGGAAACTGTTTTTTATGTTGTTTTAATTATCAGAAAGATATTTACTTAGCTAAATTACATGAGTTTATTGCTTGCTTATTATTTTTATTTTTGTTGCCATCTTCAATATGTATGCATACAGACAGACAGAAATCACAGACGTACTCAAGTTGGTTAATTTTTTACCTGCCACTGTTAAAGGCAACCCTGTATTTCCGAATCGTAATAAACTGTCAAATAAAAAGGAAAGAATAAAGAAAAATTTTATTTGTTTTAAATTGTAAATATTTCCGTAATTATCTTTCGATTGGAATACATTCTGAAAGCATTTCAAATCTTCCCTTTTTAAATGTAAATGAAAAGGGATCTACGAGATTTAAATGTATTTGCAGAATAAATAAATGGGTTTTAAGCCACCACGGCTACTGATGAAATCAAAACCTTCGTGGAACGAGCGTTCTGCTCATTCTTTCGAATGTACATTTTGGCGACAGAATAATTTTCGCGTGACCAGTCGAAGAACAAACACCGCCACTAACTGTGTGAACATTTTTTATCGGATCAGACACGCAAACTTTTTGGTTGAGCAAGCCTTGCTGCTGGACGCCATCATAAGTCACCATTGAAAGTAGAAAATTTGATTGGAATTTTTGTGTTGTCGATAGAGTATTCCAAAATTATTTTACCTTAAGGTACATTCTAGGACTCACCTGCACTCCTATGTACATATTGTCAATAACAAATTCGTCACCATATTTCGTTCGTCTTAAATCACCAAAAAGTTTATATGAAACATTCATATGAAAGTCACAACTTTTATTTCGATTTATCAATACTTTTTATAAATAACTCATTTAGTATTTTTAGCGTGAAAGCGGAAAATCGTAAGCAATTTGGTGATTTTTATGCATTAATTTTAACACACAAAATCAAAACTTATTTTCGAAAACCTAATAATGCTATATTATGTATAGAAATTAGTTTCTTCCAATTCATTATTGGATGTCAAATTATTAACAAATATAAATTATTATTTCTCCAGAACTATATTATTGAACCTTTTTCTTTCGATTTCATGAATTGATGAATTCTGAGAACAATATGATTTTTTGCCGAAAATGTCGCCCTGTCTGATAGGTGACTCTTTTGTTACCTTTTGTATTTTAAGTGTTAATTCTTCTATAATTTATGGCTCAGATTGGATTTCAAGTCCTTATAAAGAGGGGCATCGAATCTTAGAATTGTTGAAATGAAGTTAAGAGTTTTAAGTACTCTGCTGCCACTTTGGTAATAGCTTTATTTAGTTTGTCTCTTTCGTGCCCACGAATTATTATTAGAATCAGATCAACAATTTAAAGTAGATTCCAAGCCATTATAAACTTTCAACCAAAGGTGGGAATCCAACTCAAGAATT
>JAPDSC010108605.1:135303-161445 GCA_026290005.1 Latrodectus geometricus
ATTGTTTCATTTAATGAGACTTTGAATGTTTTATTGTTTATTAATGAAATATATATATATCGGTCATTGTTGGCGATTGAACAACACTTGCAGTTTATTTGGAGATCATACCATGATCTAATTTTGTGGTAGAATTCATTGACAAGATGCGAAATTTTACATTATAAAATTGTTATAACTTATTTGATTTCACAAATAGGTAGATGGTGATTCCCTAAGAGGAATTACTTTGAATAAAATTTATCATTGCTATGATAAAAGAATGGTTCAACACAATTATTTCGATACTTAAGAAAAATATTAAGTCATTTCTCTCCAAAGAGCGCGTTTCTGTCTCTGGTCCACAGTTGCATAAGCGCCTTACACTTGATTTGATACAGTAAGGCAAATAACCTAACAACTGAAGGATGTTCCAAGAATCTCTTGTAGTATTCACGGAGAATATTCATAACAATGTGGTGTATTCATTAACAGCAAAGAAATAAACCTAGAAAGCTCTCAAGCACCCGCACATAGATATGAAGAGCTTCAACATCCATCTTTGCTTGGGATTGCACCTGAAATCTTCAATTGTAAAAGAGGAATAATTTATTGTTGCCCCAATGGTAATCCTAGAATTTCAATATTTGGTACCACGTAGTGTTTAATGCAACAGAAGATAACTCTTCTAAGGAACATCTTCTCATCAATCATGCTTGATGGGAAAATTCATGAAAAATTTCTATAAGTCCTTTTCATCCACTTATTCAAGTGTTTTTTTTTTAAAAAAAAAAAACCCTATTCCTTATTTCAAGCACTCTTTAAGAGCTCTAAGGCCCAGTGATAGGACCAAGAGCTTTTATAGAGAAAGCGCATGAATTCTATCTCAACCAATGCTCACTGATGTTACGCTTTTGCTTTCTAGATACACATCTCTCAGAGTGGATAAAAGGGAGTTAACTTCTCTTTCTCTCTTGTGTTACATGGAATATTTCTCTTATATAGAAGTTCACCAGGAATATATGGCATAAGGCATATACAAATGCTTTAAAACAGCATTCAAATATGTACGTTGTGGTGAGAAATGTGCAGGTAAAAAAAGAAATAGCAACACTCACCAGTCGTTGCTTAATGAAGACTGTGAATAAGCCGGCGATTTCCTGTTTCAAGATGATGTTTGTATATTCAGGCCACGTTGAGCTATTTAAGCACTAATATTTTTAACACCGTGTTAAAAATTGAACTGTTGAAATTAATATTAATATTGAATGCCTAAATTACCTTTTAGGAGGGCTTTTCATAGGTAATGGGAAACCTTAATGTGTGTGTTTCAAAGGAGAAAACTTGGAAAACTTCAAGGTATGCATCTCAACAGATGTGTAAAAATATAAAGCAAAAGCTCATTATATTTCTCTCGCTTTTCAACAGTGGACAAGACTTGAAACTAGGATTTTGTTCTCCCAAAAAATACATTGCAATAATGTAATGCTTGTTGTAGTAAATATTACAATTAATACTTTATTAAAAATTATCATTTGTCTTCTTTGTCGCATAAAACGTCTCTAAGCTTCGTCAACATAACTGCACACATGTTAATGTATCTATATGTGGACAATGATATTCTGATATTCTGATGAATGTGTCATTATATTCTGTGGAGCCATTTTAAATTCAACTTTAGACGAAAATTCAAAAATTCAATGGGTCAAAAAAAAGGATTTTTCTTGTATAAATATGTCAGTCTCACCCCAAAAAGAAACATATTTTAGAGTTTACCACTTATATAGAGAGATAAGTTTATTGGAGCATCACTTACAAACTATTTTCAAATGTTCTATTAAATAGATTTTTCCCATTTGTGAAAAATACAGAAGAAGCTTATCATTGTGGAGTAAAAAATATGAGGCGAGCAATTGAACGTGTTATAACGTCACCGTTATTGCTTTTAAAAACCCATGATATTTCCAGCATCAAATAGACTTTTAATCTCTTTGAATCTGTTATTGATTTTTTCCAGTTAGAACCCCCGGAATCAAACGGTACTAGGGGAAAAAATCATTAGATGTGGTTTGAAAAAACATGGGAACAGCAAAACTAGTTCAAGAAGGGGCATTATTTTTTTCTTGGAAAATGTGAATCATCAGAATAAAAGCGATATCACTTGTTGAGTGATCAGCTGTATATTCGATAGGGACTACTTACAATGATATTTCGACAAGTTAGCTCTTCCTTAACCCTTTTAATGAGAGTTGTGATCCCTTATATAACGGATTTTTACTTACTTCAAAGTACAGCACATTTCTGATTAACACATATAGTCTTCCCTCTCCTGATTGACTCGAAGCATGGGTCTAGAAGTGTTAGCAGAGGAATTTTTGAGAAATTTCTGGAGTTCCTTATAATGGGAGGGGAGCCACTATGAGCCGAAGAAACTTCTGCCAATAGTTTTTAACTTAGATCCTGAGAAGTGTCCAGCGGTGGAGGAGACCGGGAGCATTAGGAAGACATCGGAAGAGTCACCCTGGTTCTGTGATCAACGGTCCCTGATGAAGAGCTCTGCCTGTCACAATCCTAATACTTGAAGTAGTCATTATTTTCTGGAGATGACAGCTGAAATTCCTCAACAATTGAACGTGATAACGACGACTGCTGTCTTTGTTGATTTTATTACAGGCTGTCAGAAATCGTCTGAATCTTGGAGTGATTGGATTTATAAGGCTTCCCCGACGTGAACAGTTTCCATTTATGCATCACCGATTCACCAGTAATATCAGTATTAGATTTGTAGAACTTTGTTTGCCTGGACCCCGTAAGCTGATAGGAAATGATTCAAAGACAATCTCTGTCTACATAAATATTTATTGTAACTATTTATAGCTGGTGAAATCAATATTTAATGTGGGTTTAACAATTTAAGTGAGCCTGATTCTTATATTGGCTTAGCCTACCATTTGACTCAGCATTACCTATCTAAATACGTTATAAAGTATTTAATATATGACAAATTCCAGAAAAGAAACCCTGAAAAGTTGCGATTGAAAGACCTACGACTTTTTTCGTAAATTTTCAGATTGCTTATTTTGGCGTAAACAGAGAAGTATTCATTGAAGTTCAATGTCCAGATAAGCTGATGATATTCGTCTGTGTTAAAATACAGTGCGACTTCTTTGTACCAATGGACAAGAAGAGTAAAAGAAATATATGTATTAATATGTATTCCTTTTAACTTAGCACTTCAAAATGTAATTGGAGATGTTAAAAATGTTATTCGAAGAAGCATTTTTCGAACCTCAATTCAAATATTGGCATCTATAAACGGTATAATCATTATTGCAAAGGCACACTCAGCTTTCAATCAGGTCTTTGTAATACTACAGATTGAGCCAAGAAAAATGTACCCTTCTCTGTTAATAAAAATAAAACTCAGAGTAAAATGGAATTTCTTAATGATACAGTTCTTAATTCTAAACTGAATTTTGTGGCACTATAGCCCATTGTGCTGATCACAAGTGGATAAAAATTAAGTTTTCTTGTGGTTGGCAATTAGAACTATTTGTGAGGGGGCGCTGGGTAATTTTTCATGAGAAGAACTCATGAAGTGAAACAAGGGGAGAGCCAGGAATCGGTTTTTGGGCTGCAGCAATCGGAACCCTGTTGGAGATCGGAGAAGGGTTTGAGACACCTGGAGTTGCCTGTGGAGAGAATTCTGATGAGGGACTGGACGATAGGAGATCTTCGGTTAAGCTGAGAGAGAACATGGTGTAAATGGGAACGAAGATAGTCTATAGTTTTCATTGGAGCTGTGACAGTATTGGTGATTTCTGGAAAACTGAACTCGAGTGGTACAGTTCGTCTGAATGGTTTTTTTGATAAAACAGTCCTATCTTATAAGTTCCAGGGTTCCTGGTTGTCCGGTCCAGAATAAAGCCTAACAACATCCCAGGTGGACTACCCATGCGTCTCCAGATAAGTAATTCCCTCGTAAGTAATTTGGGGCTTTCATTCATGTAATATAGTCAAACATTATAAGCAACCTTTAATTTCATTTTTAAAATACAATTTTCTGTTTTTCTAATAAGTGTATCAAATGTTATTAATAATTATGAGGTTGACCTGGAATTGAACTTGGCCATGTTGTTTATGTTATTCTGAATTATAATCTTTGTAATAAACTTTATAAATTAATATGAACCTGGGATTTTATTAATTGTCTATTGTTAACATTGTTTATCTACCAAACTATAATAAGTTAAAGTGTATAATCTAATAAGCCACTAAGTACACCATAAAAGGACTAAAGTTTACAATGCTCATATGTTTTGACAGTGAGTCTGGAGCCCGAAGCATATGTCCCCGTTAGAAGGTCATCCTAAAGTGAAATCTTCAGAGCTTAGTTCCTAAGAATGATAGGTACTCAGTTTTATCGAACCACAGAAGGGATGAAAGGATGAAAGTTGACCTTATCCAGATCGAGAATCAAACCTCTTATCTGTGCCTTAGGAGCGCAAAACTACCAATTTGCCACCGGGCTTTCTAAAATCTTCTTGAAAATTGGTACTAACAGTTTTGAAAAATTTGCAAATATTTTACTGATCCTAAATTTAAAATTAACATTCATAACAACATCTTGCCAAATATTAAAAAAAATCCTGCTTTTTCCCTTTTCAAAGAAAATATCTGAAATCCATCAATCTGACTAAAAAGCCCACCAGAGGTCCTTAACAGTTGAAATACAAAAATTTTATAATCACAACAACTAACAACAAGAATTTTAGCATTAGAAATTCAACTCTTGTTCCAGAAAAAACAGTGATAAATAATAAAACTTTCAACATCAGAAATTTGACTTTATTCTAGGAAAAAAGTGATAGATAAAAATTTAAATATCGATAGATTTTCTGCATAAGAGATTCTATCTTTGTTTCAGGAAAATTAGCGATTGATAATAAGATTTTCGTAATAGATTAAACCTTAGATTCGGAGAAATTAATGGTAGATGGCAACATTTTTTTAGCAAGAAAGATTCGACTTTTGTTTGGAAAAAAGTAATGATAAATAATAACAATTATGAGAAATTCGACCTTAGTTAATGGAAAAAGTGATAGATAATAAGATTTTCAGCATGAGAAATTGAGTCTTTGCTTCGGAAAAGGGTTGACAGATACTAAAATTTCAGCATGAGATATTAGACATCTGTTTCAGAAAAAAATAATAAATCTTATACTAACAGAATTTTCAGTATAAGAGGTGTGGTATTTGCGTAGGAAAAAAAGTAATAGATTATAAGGTTTCCAACATGAGGAACTGAACGCTTGCTTTAGGAAAAATAATGATGGATAGAAAAAAATTTCAGCTCAAGAGATTCAACTCTCGGTTTATGAAGGGAAGTGGTAGAAAGGACTTACAGCATTAGAAATTTTATACTTGTATCGGGAAAAATAATGATAAGCACTAAAAGATTTTCAGCATTTGAGATTTGTTCTTAAAAATAGTGATAGATAATACAATTATCAGCAAGAGATGTTCGATACTTATTTTAAGAAGAATAGTGATAGATAATACGATTATCAACATGAAAAATTTGACTCTTGTTTTGAAAAAAATTGTGACAGATTTTCATTGGGAGAGTTTAACACCTGAGAAAAATATGGTAGTTTCTAAAACTTTCAATAAAAGAGAATCACCTTTTATTTCAGGTATTAAAAGATTGGTAAATAATAATATTTTTATTATGAGAGCTTTACTCTTTGTTTCGCCCATAACATAACAGTGATTGATAGTCCAATGGGATAGATTTCCCTCTTGTTTCAGGAAAAATCGTGATAGATAACACTGTGTTATGTCCATCTTCAGCCTTCGTGGTCAAGAATGGCTTCCTTATCTAGGTGAGAAGATCTTCCCAGTGTTCACACTACAGTGTTTACTCAGCTATTCAATACTCCTTTGTACAAGCAATTCAGAATGTTTTGTTGTCAGTGGAACATCACACAGGAAACAAAATGAAAATCTGCACACAAGACAGATCACACAATGGGCAGTCATCAAAAACATCGCATGTATGTATACGCCTGTCACACGTTATCAGGAAAATTTGTTTTTCACAGCAAATTTCTCTGATATTGATTATTCCACCGCGAATTCAAAACAGAGGATGCGTGCTCGGTTTTTCTCGATGAGAGAATAGAATTTAGCATGAAGATGAATATTTGGAATTCGCTTACAATTTTGATTTTTACAAATCCTATGAGTCATATTATGGACTTTCTGAAGAAAACTTTGCTTATCATAGGAAGAAGTTGATCCGGTTTGTAGCGATAATGTCTGCTTTCGATAGACAAATTCTGACAGAAAAATCTGCAGAAAGCGTAAATTCAATATATACCTTCCATTCTACAGCGGCATTGACTGAATTGTGGACCCTTCCTTCTGAAGAACCAGATCCTGTCATATCGAATCCATAAATGAAGAAAATAATACTCATGTAGATGGAGAAAATGTTACTGATGAAAGTAACTAATCAACACCAAGAAATAGGAAAACTTTCGAACACCCATCCAGATAGCTGTGGATTACTATTTCTTACCATTCAATATTAAACTTGGGATCTTCTATTCCGAAAGCTGCAATCCTATCGGAATTGATCTGACAGAGTTTCGATTGATAATGAATAGAGAAAGACTTGAAATATGGACGGGAGAGAGAAAGTAAATCAGCAGATACTTCGGGTTGATTCTCCAAGGTGGATTCAACGATCGAAGAACAGTGAAAGCTCAAGAACTATACAACACGAAGAGAGTACGAGGATTGTTTTATGCAGATGGAAGTGAAATAAAATCTAGGGGGACAGGAGGATATATTTTTTCGAATAATAAATTCTTGTTTTTTTATTTTTATTTTCATAAGTTCAAAAATAAAACAAAATTTTGGAAAGTTTTATGAAAAATTGCATAACAGAAGTTTATAAACCGTGTATTTTAAGTAGTTCCTACAGTAAAGTGACAAAAATAAATAGGTAATTTTCCATAATTAATATTTTTGGCAATTTAATCCGAATACATAAGGAAAATCTATTTTCAATGTTGCACTACCACGTGAATTAATGTGTACTTTATAAAATAAAGAATATATTAGTTTGGGGAGTAAGAAATCCATTATTTTTATATGAACCAAAATTTTATTTAATATGGCTCAGATTCGATTTGTTTATACAATTTAAAATTGTCTTAGGATCAATATTTAGCTGCCATATGATTTTGTGACAAATAAGCATCGATCGTATTTCAGTCATTTTATCAACATATTTGACAATGGACATACCTGCGTGAGATGCATTTTCAACATGTAATAGACTTTAATTGAATCGACTAAACCGAAATTTCAAATAATTGTCTGTCTATCGAGACCCTACACACCATCCATTGTTTCATCCTTCTGTCTTACATTCTCGCCTGTATCAAGAAAAACTGTGCCTTTATAAAGGGCTTGGGGAACATGCCACTGTCTTTCAGGCGGAGGTTCTTGCTATCACCAACTGTCTGCAGGTAAATTTAAAGAAGGGCTACCAAGGTAAGCGTATTCTTATTTTCAGCGGCAGTCAAGCTGCATTGATGTCTCTCTACTCATTCCAAGTCAAATCAAAAATTGTAATGGAATGCAAAAATCTCCTTAAGGAACTGGCAAATGGGAATAAAATTATTCTTATTTGGGTGCCAGGACATATAGGAATAGAAGGTAATGAAAGAGCTGATGAACTTGCAAAACAGAGGTCCTCTTTTAATCCAATAGGAATGGAACCCTTTTGTGGGATCAACATGAAGATTACAAGGAAGGCCATTCAAAAATGGGAAAAACAGGAGATGAACAAAGTTTGGCGTGATTCTCCTGGATAGAAACATGCAAAAAGTATGATTTTCAACTCATCTGAGAAAATTGCATCTGAAATTCTTAGACTCTCAAGATTGAAGACTGAAGCAATTGATGGCTTCATTACTGGGCACTATCATTTCAGGAAACACCTTCATACAATGGGACTTTTTAAACAGGAACCAATTTGTAGGAAATGCCAAGCAGGGGTAAAATCAGCTCATCATATCCTATATGAGTGTGATGCTCTTGCCCTTACAAGATTCACTACTCTAGGTAAACCATATCCTAAAGAGTTACACCTAAACTCCATTGAGGACCTATCAGACTTTATAAACAAAGTAGGTGACCCAAAACAATGGAACTAGGAAAACATTGGGCTTGGAGCATGGTACAATATGCAACAATGCAGAGGTGCCACATATCTGACAAGTTCAAGAAGAAGAAGAAGAAAAACTGTAAAATGTACAGAATTTTCTCTTTGTTCACTTCTATTTTTAACACCCGTAACTCACAACTGATTGGACAAAAAAGAAAACCATAAAGGAAGGAATTAGTGCAAAACGTCGCTTTTCCAATGAGCATAAACCTGAAATTGACCAATATTTTACGCGATGTCCATCACAATTACCATCTACCGCAAAAATAATGGATTTCTTCTTCGCCTAAACTAATGCATAAATATTTTTATTTCTAATAACCCCAAGTCATTATAATTTTTTTTATGTCTTATGCGTTTTGATGAGAATTCAAAACAAACTTCTTCATCGTTCTGATTGATTTCACTTAGCTCATCCTCAAATGACGCTTTATTCAAATTAAAAACATTTCTGGAAGTTTGTTTTAGTTTTCCTGTCATCGTGCTAGAAGATAATGTTTAGCTCTCCTGTGTTCATATCAGTAGATTGTGAGTTCGATTCTCACACCATTTGAATGTTTGACGTGATTCGCGGAATCCATTTTAAATCATAGGTTCCAGACAGCTTTGCCTTCATACGCAAAAAATAACCACAGAATGTCAGATAAATGAAGCCAAACTAGCCATTTTTATAAATTGGATGTTTGTACAACATCAATATGAGGGTTTGTTTGGTTATTGGGGCACATTTATGGCCTCCCATTTCTGAAGACCTTAGCAGCTGAACATTGCTAGCTAGTATGTTGCTCGGAACCTCTATCAAGGGATGAAACCAGTGCCCAAATAAAATATTTTCTTCACGCTACATTACATCTGCAAAGGAATAGTTTAGCTTTTGGAACTTGTAACTTACGACGGTTTAATAGACTATGACTGGTTCAAGTATCTTTCTAATGGGATAGTAATGATTTTATCCCTCAGGATTTCAGGACATTTTTTCATCCATAAAAATCTTTGCTAAAAAAAATAATTTATAATCAACTTAATATTTCTTGTTTTCGAGACCGTCTATCATCTAGGTTCCTCTCAGAATTCAATTCAATAAGTCGTGAGTTCTGTTTACAACTGGAGCATGAATGTTTTTACTAGTTCAGAGTCTACTCAAAACTATATGTTCAAAACGAAAGGGCCAGTATGCTTAAAAGCTGATAATATGCTACAAACTAACTGGCCAATCTGTCTGTATTACTGGTCATTTAGAGATCAATTACTTTAATTTTATCATAAAAAAACTGTAAAAAATTTATTGAAATTACAGAGAAGGACGTTATAAGAATTTCTTGAAGTGAATAAGGAGACTCAAGTTATCTCTAAACTTGAAATCTCGTTTCCAACGGTGTAAGGTTTAAAAAAATTGAGTCAAATATACAGTTTATTCAAGGACAGTATGACTTTTTTATTGACTTTGTCAATATTTAATCAAACTGGGTTGCAGTCACCGGAAGGAATGAATTGAACAAATCTCTGAGCCTCAAGTAATTTGCAAAACCCATTCGAATTGTGCTTTAAACAATGAAACATAAAAAAAAATTGAGTCCAAAATAGAGTTCACTTATGAATAAAAGCTTGATTTCGATAATCTTTAACAAAAAGATCTTCCAGGAAATGAGTTGTACAAATACCCGGTTACAGTTAAATTTAAAGCACTTGAGAGAAATAATAAATCATAGCCTTAAAAGGGGCAACTGTAATATGAAATCACGAGAGGCACACTCCGTTGTTATAAACGAAGACAGAACAAAACAACAAGAGGATAAAAACACACAAACAGGCCCCGCAATCTGGTGAACATTGTTGATTCAAGGGACCTCAATCTGACACCTGGTTGAAATAATTATGACGGATTGCAGACGACATGAAAGACATCTGCTACGAGGGGCGCTTGCGTGTCGCAATTGTGCATCGGACGGCTCAATTAGGGAAGAGCTATCATTAGTCGTACACTTGCGATCATTTGTAGCTCCATCGATTATTGCGTGAGGTCATTATTTACACCTTTTTCACTTCATACCGTTGCGCATGCGCAGATAACTCATTCGCCTTCACTTCACGCACCATCCCGTGACGTGTCACTCACACCCGTTGTACCCCAACGCAGGGTCAGCCCATCATTTTTTAATTCACTTTTTCTAAAAGCTCATCCCAAAAATCCAAATATCAGTGTTTCTATGAGTTCACTATTTTTCAGCCGTACCTAAAAAATAAAATTAACTGCAACTGTGGGAATGAAAACTAATGAAGACCGTTTAAGCATTCTTGCGAAGGTATTATGCGAGTTAAAAATTTCATATGGTGAGAGCATACTTCTGTCCTACCCTATCTTATATGTAAAACAGATTTGCACGCTCATCCTCACTTCAATAGCTCGTGGTTTCAATTCATGCCATGAGTATGATTATTTGCAGTGTTTTTTAAACCACATTAATGTTCTTCAATATTAGTTTTCCTCTACGAAAGTTGTCGATTGTGATTGCTGATCAAACCAAATGTATAAGGAAGATTAACTGTAGTCGTGGAATGAAAATTTGCATTCACACTTCATTTGGATAGCCTTAACCGAAATGTATCATAACTATCGCACCCGAAACGAGAAGCGTGGGTTCATGGTAGCTAAACATTTTACAGGCCAATGTTGACAGGATATGGAATGGCGAGTCATGGAACTGGAAGTACTCCTAAACAAGATCGTATCATGTTGAATTTTTCAAAATGTGGAAAATCATGGATACTTTTCTAGTTTTTTTGTTTATTGCTTGATTATATTATTTTTATATCTTTTGTATTTATTGTAAATTTAAATATTTTATAAACATTCTTAATTGTCCAGATTTTTTTAAAAAAAATTACATTGCTTTTTTTATTTTATTTTTATTTATTTAATATTTTTACAAAAAAATAAGCATTTATTTTTTCTAAATGAGTTCTTTTCTTAACTTAGAATAAAACTGGTAATTTACTGTGTTATTATAACACGTTAAAAATTCAAAAGAATCCACCGCCCTTCCGATAGTGTTATGCGACATAGAGGACGGCAGAATTTATAGTAGTTTATTATAATAGTCTGTAGGATCAAATGTTCCTCCGCTGATGTACCATGGCTTCACCATTTAACAGCTTAACAATAAAGAATAGCTTGCTAGTCTATTTATCTTTGAAGTATACTACTTTATTTTTATTTTGTGAGTTGAAAATGTGGTGATTATGAAAAGATTACGTTTTTTGTCGTCTCTCCGGACAAGAAACTCTATAGTTCGATTTCAGCCACTGTGTGATGACCTGTCTCAGTGGGTGTTCGGAAGTTTTCTAGGATTCCTCTCCTAAAGCAATTGAATGCTTTAAAATATCTGTAAAGTATTCTTTCGAAAATTAGTAACAAGGATGTATTTTAAAATGACTGTCTAATAGTAGTCTATAGCTTTTGAGTGTCCACAACACAGCATCAAAATGCTTTTTATCAACTTCCTTTAGAGCTAAATGTTCTGATATATTTTTAAGCTTCAGCATTATAGTGGTAGTATGAAAATATGAGAATTCATTTTAACCAATATTAAAAAAGCAATAAGCTTAGAAAAATTGGTGTTTAACATTAAATGAATGAAAAAAAAACACATAAATATTAATATTATTTGCATAGAAATGTGAACAACTGCAAATATCATTTTAAGATTTCATACCATAATAAAATCATTAAAAAATTATTATTATCTTAATATTTAAATTAAGAAAATAATATAATAAAATATCTGAGTATATAAAACAAGATGTAAAAGATAAACTAATTTATTTCACCAATTCTGTATCAAAGTATATGATAGAAGTGACGTGGAAAGATAAGAAATACTTAATATTGAAATTTTAGCTTATTTGCAATAAATCTCCAGTTATCTATTTCTACCCACTAAAATACCACTAACCATAAACTTTTTATTTTAAACCATGATCAAGAAACGTGGTGGCAATTGAGTTAGCACCTTTCTTTCCAAACCAGAGGAGGAACCTTATAATACGAGTTCCATAGTCATCAGTGAATAAGAGAGTAGTATCGGGTGTAGAATCCATTACCTGCAACTCACAAGAACAAAGCTTTTTCCAACGAGGTCAAAATGCGTCTTTTTCTAGTTCTTAATATTACTTATTTTTTGGCAATATCTTTGAACTGTCTACTTATGACTACTAAGAAACCGCTGAACATAGCCACCAGCTTCATAATTTTAAGCAACAACAAGGTTCTCTGCTGACCGGTATCTGCGACAACTTTTTCTCAAAGTCTCAGTCCACAACAAAGTAGTTAATGATATAATATTAAATTCTCTGTCCTTTTTGGGAAAAGGAAACTCATTTAAATTGTGAAAACAATGGATATAATTTTTTAAATATGCTTTTAAAACTAGGACTTCACTTTCAAAAATATTACGCTGCTAATCAGAACTAAATCTTTGTTTTAAAACGTATCTGACACGATAAACATAGATAAATCATTAAATGTACACTTATTACCAATATGCTATAGTTATTTATCCCATTTTACATTTTTTGAAATAGTGTGGCTCTTCGGTTATCAGTTGCTTACTTCCACTCATATTACACAAATGCTGTTAAAACCGTTCTCAAGCTCTTGTACTAAATTTAATCCTTAAAATTTAGTAACTGCATAGAATATGCTATCAGACATTGACACTTCATTCTGAACTTTTAAGAAACTAAACATAGATTAGTTTGTGATTATTTTACGAAAACCAAAAAAGAACATTTTTTAAACGACACATTTATCAGTTTAATTCTCTGCGATTCATGACTGCTTTGTTTGCACGCTTTAACGACTTTTAATAAGCAGCCAACTTAGGAGATGAGGCAGGCCATCGATAAGAAGAAAGCGTTCCATAAACACCGCCATTAGAACCTCTTCATCGCCATGAGTGGCAGAAAACGAGAACAAATAATAGCCGTCTTTGTTTTCCCATCTCGGAGGAAATCACTTGGCTTCAAGCAGAGGATGATGGATGGGCCAAAGCCGCCTTTTGTTGGCTTTTCAATTACGCGGGCCTTGTACGATTGCAACACTGGTGGCGACGAAATCTGTTTAATGAGCTCCATTTGCTTAAGAGAGCTCCGGAAGATCTACATCGAAAAAAAAGTTAAATGTTTGTTTTTTGATTTGCGTAATCACCCCCTTAAAGCATTTGAAAAGATCACAAAGTAAATTGTTTCGCATATTTAACAATGCACCACAGGTTTTCTTTTCCTTTTCTATCTATGTATAATTATATTTAAAATCATTTACATTTCGCATCATCATTAATACTAAAAATAGAATCCCTTCATCCTTATTGATGTTGTAATATTCAATTGTTTTTGATAATTTTGAAATTAAATAAAAAAACATTAAGTTTATGATCTCCAATAGAAAAGACATATTTTGTTTATGACTAACATTTGCTTATGACCTATATCGTACGTTTATGGCTTACATCTTCACATCCACGGAACAAGCTTTAAGTAATGGAATCATAGTAATTTAGATAGTAAAATATTGTTAACTTTTTCTTACAATGACCCACTACCTCAGTACATGAATTATTAAAATAATTGACCCATTTAGACTGGTTTTAGATTTACTTTCATAATGTTTTTTGGTAGATATGAGATTTGCTTATGTTTTAAAAAATTTCATATCAATGAAAAATGCTTTAAATGATCGAAACCCTTTAATTTTGACGGTAGAATAGAGGCATTTTTCTTTTATAACAGACTTTGTACATCGGGGTTTGATAGGTACTTAAAAAATCCAGGACCGGTATTTTATTTCAAAACTAAGTGAAACGTAAGTAGGTAATGATGCTATTCATGAATGAAGTACAGGGTGTCTTTTAATTAACCTGTAATTTTAAAATGAAATAAGACAAGAATTGTTGCAGATAGTATAACAAATTTTTTTATTGAAAAGATCATCAAAGTGGTAATTAATGCAAAATATTTTGAGTGAGAACCGTCAGATGCGATACAGTAGCATAATTTAGTCAAAAGGTTATCTGTTACTTGTTTAGGTGTTTCTTTTTTAATGCTGGCAAATATGATATCTTGGTTGCAGTGCTCCGACTCATATCTAATTGACTTGCCTATCTTATGAGTGGATGAACTTGGCTCATCAGCTATAATATCTCCTGCATCAATTACTTCTTTTCTAACATTTGTCTTTGCGCCTCTCGTCAGATCATCAGTCACGTAACCAAACATCTCAAATTTTCTTACAAGATCACTTATCATTGTTTTGGAAGGTTTGGATCAGTTTTTGTAAGGATGTAGCCTACTTCTTCAGCAATAAAGTTACATTTTCACCACATAAATACCAATTTTTGACAATGAATATACAGTTTTTGGTTAAATATTTAAGTTTGGGAGACATAATCATAATGAAGTGAAATCAACATAAAACTATTTCCTTTTATACCGTCCGCCACTGTATTAATAAGTAGTGCCATCAAGGGAGTCTCTGCTAAATTCTTTCATTTTAAAGTTGTAGGTTAATCAGAAGACACCTTGTATATTAATTCACATTAATGTTAAAAAAAATTCACAATTCGGCAATATTGATTCATAATTTGGCAACTGAATAGCAATTGAAAATGGCGTCATAACTGCTTCTATACCTTCATCATTTTGAAATAAAGAAGCATGGGCTGATAAGGATCGAAATATTAAGATGATCGATACTGATTGGATCCCCAGTAGGAAAGCAATCAGAAGATGGAGAAATTGTCATTTCTAGATAGCCTTTCGATCATTTAGTGATGGTAAATTATATCTAATGATCAATAGTAAAAAGTAAGTAAAATAAAAAAATAGTGCTACGCTTTTGCCTTTAAACTATTGTTTTCTTCAATTGTACCACACTATTTATTTAATGCAATCTTTTCTGCATTTTAATTAACATGTTTATTTTGTTTACTTTTTGAAGTTACAGTGATATCGGGTTAGCAGTGTACTTTCCCGAGTGAGAAATCCAAAGCATCACCTCAATTAAACAGCCAGGATTCCTCATATTTAATTCAAAATTTGCTTTCACAGTTCTCTATACTGAAAAGAAAAGAAAAATGTTAACATTTGTATTTTCAGTCAAGTAAAAAAAGATAATAATAATTTGACAAAAGTTTCTTTTCTCAAGTTGTTGTTGGTTGTTGTTGGTTGGGTTTTGTGGCGCAAGGTCCAAAGAGGACAAGCTGCGCCAAAAGTTAAGTCTTAAAGAAAATTGACATATTATAGACAAAACCCAAACGCAACTTTAAAATTTTAAAATACAAAAATTAATGTATATATTTATTTTAAAATCCACAAAACATAAAAGTATATGAAAATAAAATAAAATTGATAAAATTCAAATAAAATTAATGAAACCAATTTCCCTAAGAAAGGAAAAAAGGTTTCTGTGGGGAGACTCCCCCACTAAATCATACATGGTTAAAATGTCAGTTTGAAAATATTTAAAACGGTAAATGTTAAAATAGGGGCATGATATTAAAATATGATGAACAGTGTATGGTACATCACACGTTTCACACCATGGATTTAGTTCATTTAAAAACAAATGTCTGTGTGTGAAAGTTTCTTTTCTCAAAAGTCATAATAGCTCTACGTCATATAACATGAAATAAAACCTAAATATATTCGATTCATACAAATTAAATTAACATTCTTTCATGTAAGTATCTTGGTAGCCAATATAAAATTAATGAGTTTAGTAACTGGGATACATTTTCAATTATCTATATTATTTACAATAAAAGATGCAGAGAGCCTATCAAAGCTGAGAAAGGCAATATACATGAATAGTTCCAAAGAGACTAATTCCCTATTTGATCAGTTTATTGGAAAACGTATCACAAAAACCTAATCTGACGTATTTTGGAGAGCTTACAGTTCCCCATAAAATTTATGTGATACCTTACGTTTTTTTCTCTTTCTAAAAGTTGAAATTTGTTTCTTCTATGCATATCATACATATGGCCCATTATTTATGAAGAGTCTTCCTGGAAGGATCATATGCGGTGGATGCTAAAACATCATCGGGAAGCCTTAGGAACAACGTGATATCAAAAAGTAACTACTCATATTCATCTTGAGCGATGATGAAGTTGAATTCCGAGTTGGCATTCTCCTCTTTGCCTCATGAAGCATCAGGACTTTACGAAATGCTTACCATACATTGGACCTCTCAGCACGATTTTGGCGGTTCCAGGTATAAATCTCGCTATATTCCAAACATTGGAGAGTTTTTCCTATTCAAATTCCATAGCCTGAATATGAAAAGTCAAAAATAAATAAATCATAAAATAAATAAAGTCGTACATCACATTACGCAACACATTCCTGCAGCCATTGAACATATCCAATAACACTGCATTCCTGAATAGTTGCAACATCAAGAGGTCAAGGTCTTTGGATATATGGAACCTCGGAACCATGGATATAGTTGCGGCTGAATAGGCATTCCATAGCCTATTCAGGCAAATTCCATAGTCTGAATAGGAAAAATCAAAAATAAATAAATCATAAAATAAATAAAGTCGAACATAACATTACGCAACACACACATTCCTTCAACCATTGAACATATCCAATAACACTGCATTCCTGAATAGTTGCAACATCAAGAGGTGAAAGTCTTTGGATATATGGAACCTCGGAACTATGGATATAGTTGCGGCTCAACTTTAGAGTCACAAATGAGAGACTTCTGAGAAGGTAACGAAGAGAACTTTAGTCTTAAACGTAGTTAACGCCAGCATATTCGTAAGTGGAGACAGACAAAATCCTCGAGCTGTGAAAAGATGCTAGAGCTGTTCAATGCCTTGCATTTGCTGGACTCCACTGCAAGAACAAAACCAGATAGCAGTGAAATGTGGTCATCAACTAATATCTCACCATTGAATCACTGAATAGAAAGAATGATAGTTCATTAAACTTACTGTACTGCGAGAAGCATTCATTGTTTCATCCATTGATACCAAATGTTCAAAAGCATGTATCTAAATCATCAAAAGAATTTTGCACAATATATGATTATGAGCCATTTGTCTTACACAGTCATTCTCAACTAATGTTCCAAGGCACTTTTGTGCGTCGTTTAATTCTTAGTGTGCCGTCACAATTTAGAAATGCATATTGTAAAAGTTATAATTCTTTTTTTATTACAAATAAAGTTTGTTTAAATTAAAGAAAAGTACACTGTAAAAAAATTTATTTGATTAGTTAAATACCATATTTTTTGCAGTTAAAAACTATTTTTATCTTCAATAGCTGTGACATTTCATAAAGTGAAATATTTGCTTCATGTGAAAAAATTTCAAGTGTTTCCAGTATTTACAATTACAATTTTCTACGTCTTACTTGTGTGAATGTGGATTTTCAGTATTAACCAACATAAAAAACGAAAGAAAAAAAAAGATTGAGATTGTTAAATGTAGAAGACAATATGAGATTAGCATTATCCTTTTTGCAACCAAATATAAATGAAATTATCAAACAACATCAAACTAAAATTTCTCATTAAAAGTATCCTTTTTATTGTATCTTAATTAATCACTTAATAAGACTGCATTTGTATAACAAATTAAATTATTTTATTTCCCTTTCAAAATTATTGTAATAAGCAATTGCACAGTGATACGACAAAAGAAAAAGTGGTTGAAACCACTGGTCAAGTGTTAGGTTTCGAATATGACATTCAATCATCATACTGGAAGAGTCCTATAGGAGTTTATGACTGTGCTTGATTGTGTACTTACCTAAAATTTATGTAATTACGTTTATAATTTTTAGATACCAACGAAGCATCGGTCTAAGAATGGAATAAACACGCTATGTTATGTATTTCATTACCATGATTTGATAAATATGAAACGTTTGTTTTCTGCCGGTGGCTAATCATGATTAAGTCCCTGAAAATGAAACAACACACAAATCCAGGAACAGGCTTTTCCTAATTCACCAAGTAACTTATTGACTAATATTTTTGAGAATACATAAAATTAATCACATTAAGAATATCCTTTTTATCAGGTATATTAAGATTTTCGGTTTGACTACTCCGCTTACACTGCAAGTATCATTGACAATGCACAATCAAGCGGCAAGGAAATTTACATAAAAACACAATCTCCTTAAGTGAAAAGACTTTGAGCACTGCCTAACAGCCTAAGGTTGGTGAGAGAAATTTTATTGTTCTCAGGGTAATTGATTTCCGTGAAGACTTTTCATAGATAGTGTCGGTATTCACCAGTAGCAAGGGAGAAAACCAGGAAAAATTCCAAACCCTCACCCCGACAAACTTGCTTGCAGAAATCAGAAGTGCAACATCCATCTTTCATAGCTTAACCATGACTGGGATTGAACCCAGAACATTACTCTCTGTTGATTTGTACCCTACCATTAGAGCAAGGTGAACTTTAATTGCTAATATTATTTTAAGTGTTAATATTCCTTTTCTTTCAAGTATACAGTTAGTATGTTGATCACAAACGAACACATTATGTATACAACCATAAGAATAATACAGTAATTATTCTTATGGTTGGCAACTAGAATTATTTGTAAGGGGAGCTGTAGGAGTGCGATGGGAAGTGAAGTAAAGAGTATGACAACAGGTTTGGCTCCAGCAAGAAAGGAAAGGGAGTTGGGGACTCGAAGAAGAAAGCACCGGACGTTTAGAGTTTCTTGTAAGAAGAACCCAGAGCAGGAGCAGAACGAGGGGATGTTTTGCTGAATAGCGAATCCTCATACTTAATATTTTTTCATGAGATCGTTCCAGCACTACTAATTTCTACAAAACTAAAAGAAGAGACATCGAAAGTCCTTTGAATGGTATTTACTGAAAAAGGTATGCCCAGAAATCCACTGCCTGTTCTTTGCTCCCCTGTAACGCATCTATTACGCCTACGTGTTTCTCAAATGGGTCTGCAGCTATTTTTGTAAGTAATGCTGAAATTTGAACAGATATTTATTTAAAGATCTGAATTTTTTTTATTTTTATTTAACGAAACTTAGCATAATTTAAAATAAAATAAAAAACCACATTTGAACACAAGGATGAAAGATTGATCTCATAATCAACACCAGTAACAATCATTTATGGCAGAAAATCACGTCTGCCTTACTCATGAATAAATAGTATAAATAACGTAACGTTCACCGTAAATGAACTTTTTTTTAAAATTCCTTGTTTATTGACAACTGAACAACTGATCTGCTCATACAGATGATTACACAAATATTTTACTCATATGTTTCACCGTTTCTGAGACATGCACTTTGGAGTGGAGAGTGCCGAATTGGTTTTAATCACTATCGAAGAAAGGGAGATGGACATTTAGTCTACAATTGCATATGCACATCTATTGAAGTGGTTGTTTTCGTCTCAAGTAAGCTGATAACATGAGAGACGAATTCCTCTGCACATAATTTGAAAATTCTCTGTGCTATGACGTATTGCAAGTGAAGAATCTTGGAAAACTTACAATCAAGCATCTCAGAAAAAGAGCACAAAGATAGCAGAATATCAATATCCATCAACTGTATTTCAATGGAGGTTCAAAAATGATCTGGAACATTCTGAAGCCTGCACCCACAGCAAAGCTAACAGTACCAGAAAGCTACAATCAGCTTCTGTGATAGGTGCATTGGAGATTTCCGGATTTCCTTCTTTGCAACGTGTCGTGGCACTACGGAGCGTACTACGGATCTTCAACAGAAAGAATTACAAAGGATATGACAATGATTATTCTAGCAACTAAGTCGAAAGACTCTTTAGAACTCTTCTGGCAGCTTGTTTCTCTTCATACTGGAAATCGTCCATATAGAACAGAACTACAAAATAGCCTCTAATATTCACCGGAACTAGCTGCCATCAAACATATTTGAGAAATAGTGGGTCAGCAGAACTTGTCAAGCGATAATCTTGGAGTGTTTAAGTGTTATCTTGGCTCAATAGAGAATATTCTTCAGGAATATTTCACTTTTTTGTCACTATAAAGGACAGAATCGATAATATATTTAGTATGATACGCAGTAAATATATACATACATATATATATAAACTCTATAATCCTGATTTTATGTATCTCAATAATAATGCTGTTTTTTTGGGGAAAAAAATCAATTTCTTGTTTTTCTTTATTACATTGATCGTTATATTAGTTTGGGGAAAAAGTAATCCATTATTTTTTCGGTAGACGTCTGTAGTGATCGATATCTCGTCAGGTATATATCAAACAATTTCAGATTTATGCTCGTTGGAAAGGTGACATTTGACACTAAAATATCCTCTTGCGGTTTTTTGTTTGATTAATTCAGTTACGAGTACAAGGTTTCAAAAATGGAAGACAACGAACAGAAAATTCGAAACACTTTCGTTTTTCTCTTGTAACGGCGAAAAAGATAGCCGGGTGGCTAAAATTGTAAAAGGTGTTTATCGTCCTATATAAGACTGTAACAGCCAGTTACGTAAAAATTGTTTTTCGTCGATTCCGTTCGGGTATTTTTGATGTTAGAGATGCACCTCGCATGTGGATACAGCATCGTCGAAAATGTCTATAAAATATCAAAAATGATCGAAGTTAACCGCATGTCAGCAGTCGTAACGCGCAAGACCTAAAAATCTTCATGAAAGCTGTTTTAAACCTTTTTACAAAGCGACTCCAAAAGAAGTTACATAAAGTTCACGTAAAAATAATGGATTTATTTTTCCCCAAACTAATATAACAAAAAAAAAAAATAATAATAATAATTTTGAAATTTTAGGGTAAAGGACTCAAAGTGTTAAGTCTTTTTTTAAATTTCGTTTTCATTAAGTGAAATTTACTGTACTAAGGGGAAATACATTTATTTTCACTGCTTCAAATTCAACTTTTCCTGATTTTTCCCCCTCTCAATGAATTCAATTGTGATCGGAGAGGGGAGCTCCCTTCACTTGGGATGGATTTCGCCACTCAACCGCATTCAGGGTGGCAACTAATAAGAAATCAAATGTCAAATAAATCAGGAACAATATGGCATTTCAACTCAACTGCGAGCGATTCTTTGAGCCCCTCGCGTGCCGCCGTACTTGATTTGCCCCCGCTGCGTTCGCGGCTTTTCCTGCCCCCCTTAAATTCCTATTCTCCGGGGAGGGCCACAATGAAGCCTATTAGTGTCAAACACCCCCGAATCACCCGCCACTTCTTTCGCGAGTCACAGTGGGGTCGGCCACTCATTAAACCATTTTTGCAGCAACAATGAAATGAACTGACACTTTCCATCACTCAATTCCATCACAATATTCATCGCACTCTTTCTCTCAGAAAATCTTTTCCCTCATTTTCTCCATTTTATTTTTATTTTTCCGCATATTTTATAAGGAAGAATCTCTTCTTCTCCACATAAAAATAAGTTGTCTTTGAGGCTTGGTTTATTTGTCACTTTAACTTTTTGCACACGAAAGATTATTAGACTAGGTTCTAGATTTGAAAGCGTTTTCTGAACAATTACAAAAGTAACCACATGAGAAGAGACCGGAAACGAACCTACAAACAGCTGATGACTTTAACTTCTAATACAACTTCTAATTCTATTTCATACTTGGATATTTTCGTTGCTCTACGATTATTTTTTTCAAGCAAGTGATAAGTCAACATGGACTGACAATGTAACCACGGAAATATACAGTCACAGATTCGATTAAATCATTCACATTTATAGTGAATCATATTTATAAATTATAGAAATCATATACTTTCAGGCCACATTCTTAGTAGGAGTCAAATATACGAATTGTTAATTAGGACAGGGTATAAACTAACCGTCAGCCAGCTTAGTTATTAGGTGCTTAGTTATTCTATTACCCTTACTTTCACTTTCATTCTATTTTACGAAGAACTCTTGGAATTAGATTTTCAAGATGAAATTCATTTCAAACTGCTATAAACTCTCAAGTCCGAGATTTGAATCGAACTCATGAACAGTTGACTAAAGTCCAAAGCCCTTTTTGCCAGTACGTCTTCTCCTTTCCGGCAGATTGAGCTCGGCGTTTCATTGATGCCAGTGTACATAAACCATGCACATTATCAAAAGAAATATTAAACTGCTATCAGCTTCCAGCAAAAGAAATTTTAGTTCACATTTTTTCTTGAGTGTATGTTAAGGTAAATTTAATGCAAAATTTCATGGATTTTATACTGAACACTACTAAGAGACAAGAAATAGCTACTGCTTCTGTATTTTATTAAAATTCGTCTGTTGGATTGATTTCTTGGGAGTTTTTATGAAACTTCAAGGTATATATCCGTACTCCATTACTATGCCCGAATCGGTTGTCGAACTAGGTTACCTCGATATTCATAAGCTCCCTAAAATAAGACTCAACGTAGAAAAAGGATGAAGCCATTTATTTCTGAATGGAAAGTCAATGCTACGCAGTTGAATAATCAGCGACGGATATTGCGTGACATCAGTCGGTTGTGTGATCGGGAATATTCTTCTGTTCTGAACACTGCCCTTGCCCATTCATTTTGGAAACTCTTTCTGAAAATTAAGGCGTTATCAATATCCAAAGAAACCATTAAAACATGTTTAGGATCTCAAAACACATTCTCCAAAAAATGAGCTTTATAATATCCGTTTAATACTATTTAAATGAGTTCTGCGTGAGTGTCAGTCAATGAAGTAGGCTGGTTTTTGATGATGACCCAAAATGATGGTGACTGGCTATGTTCAGCCATTTTGATTGGTAGAAAGCCGACTAATCAACCGAATGGCTTTTGCCCTGGCCTTCGTTTCAACAGTTCATGGATTCAAATCCCACATCGTATTTGGTATTTGTAGGGACTTGGAATCCACACTTCAAACTGTAGTACCCTATAAAATTAGTCCTCGTGTGAAAAAAGATTAGCATTGAGGGACACATAAACCAAACCGAAATTGGTTGGCAGAAATGATTGAAGGAGGCACTTAGCAATAATTTAACTTACTACTAATAGGACAGCCAGTGATTCTTTGATTCGATTTGTCTATCTTATTTCGGTTGCAATTTTTTGTACTTACAGTTTTAAGAGTATTCCATACTACTACAAACTTTCAAGCTTGAAGTAGGATTAAAAACTGTTGAATTCAAGGCAAATTGGCTAACTCATCCGGTGCTTCGACGCTCTTACTATACTACCCTAAAGAAATTACTTCTTAAGGGTACCCTTCCACTCAAAACCATGTAAAAAGTGTAATATGTCCTAGTTTGTGCTAAAATCCAAAAATTAAGTGCAAGTACGAGTTTGGGCTCAATGAGCTCTACAAGTAAAAGCCCATTTTCGCAAAGTGGAAATTCTTAGATTCATTCCTCACCTCCATTGTGGCGCATCTTGTCCTTTGTGGACCTTGCGCCATAAACCCAACCAACCAACCAACCTAACCTCCATTGAAGAATGGCAGATGGATATTACACTTTTGCATGCATGTCTATCAGGTAGGTGTTCGGGAGTTCTCCAGACTTTCTCCTTGCAACACAAAATTTTGTCTAGTATCTATAAAAAGTTTCTCTGAACAGCTATACGTGGCTGAGGTTCAAATGCTCTCAACCAATGATTTTATAGGTTTTATTAAATATAATAGTGAAAAGTTAAGGAATATAACGTCCTTTTAAATTAAAGAAAATTGTAAATCCGACAGCTGATATGGCATCTTGATTTCCAAAACACGGCTTATAAACTGAAAGGTACTGAACCTGATGAGGAATTTAAAGGTATAGGTATTTTTTGCATTGATCTTCAGTTTCGTGAGGCATTGAATTAGCTTCTTTATTGAATGCTATTTTACGTTGGTACTTGTAATACCTTTTGTCTGCTTATTTCTATGAATTAAGCAGCCAAAAATTGCCAATCACTTTTCATTGTGAGCCCTGTCATGTAACGAGGAAGACATCTGAGCTGTGAATCTCTATTGTACCACACGTCTCATCGGTGGAAAGGCATTAAATATTATGAAACATTTTAATGTGCATGGATTCATTCAATTCATTGTTTTTAGGCTAGTTTCATGTATCGTCCTCATTACCTTTCTTACACGAAATCAATGTTGAGCTTCTGCTTTCTTGATACATGAGTGTTGAGGTGCATGCCTAGGAGTTTCCCATAATTTTCCATCTTATGACATGCACATATGGTAAAACATCTATGAAAAGAAAGCAATACGCTGTGAATGTCTCAAAAAGCATTGCCACTCCATTCAGATGTTCGATTGTTCCCTACGAAGTACAAAAAACTGAGAAAAACAAAGTCTAAATCCTGACTACATTTCTCCCACCATACTTGCTGAAGTGTTTCCCCGAGAAATTCCATGAGTAACCCACGACAGTGAAAATATAGACAGGGAACCGACCCCTCGTAGGGTGGAAGGGGGAAGAATTTGATGAGGTTAATATTGACAGTCTCTTTTCGGCACTCCGGGAGAACAAGGGATTTGTCCTGTCTAATGGCGTTCACCTAATGCGGGTGAGCATGGATGCTCTGTCCACAAACAAATGCCAGTCGCTGGAAACGGTCCGTCGTTATTTATGTTTATGAGGACATGTCCAAAAGTCTTAGTTGAATGTACGAATGACCATCAGAGGAATATTCTCCGCTCTCTAATGGGATGAGAACTCTTCTTCGAATGAATGTGCTGTCACTTGTTCAAATAATTATTTGAATTTGTTCAAATGGTCACAGAATGAAACAATTTCAGTGGACAATAAAACATATTGCTGTTATTTATTCCCCATGGGTGATGATAACAGAGCTTCGAGTGCTCAAAAAATATTATAATACAAATAAATGGATGTCACATCAAAAACTTATTGCATTGCCCATCTTTTCCGACAGATGTTTAAAATAAGAGTTCTTTTGTTAGCGTTCCACAATTTTGAATGTTCTTCATTCGACTGAATAACTGATTGAATGTTTGAGTGACACGCCCATAAATTAGAAGAAAATTTGTTGATATTTATATTCCTTGAGTGATAACAGCATTTCTCTTCGTTTCTCTTCTCGAATTGTTAGTGGAATATGTGGATGACACGTCAGTAGTAAAGTGGCCCGTATAGATTACGGGAAGGGGAAATAGCTAGCACAACAAGCATATCTTTTGATGACATCAACACCATATTGATGATCATGCTGCCACCTATGAACCAAATGAAGAGTTACTTTTGAATTGAAATATTTTAAATATTACGGTTTTGAGTATTCTAAACCTGGACGTCATAATATAAAGCCATATCCTTTCGGAATATTTTCATAAATGCAAGATAATTTTTTAAGTAATATTATTGTTTAAAATGTATATAAATGAAATGAACAAGAGAAAAAACTTGATATTATTTCTTCTAATGACTGGATTGAATGATAAGGTTCTTGAGATGATTTCAAATAATTATATACTTTTTTAAATATTTCCTGCTGGTATTATACAGTTTCTGACTCAGTTTAGAAATTGGAAAACAATCAAACTAAAATAAATTTTTCGAAAAATAGTTGACATCCTTGTTTTAAAATCATTAATTTTTTAAAATGTTTTAAGATGTTAGAAAATAGATTTTTTTCAGAATAATAAACATTCTTAAAAACATTCTTCCAAAAATCATTATACACACACACACAAACATACATACATATATATATATATAACAGAATCATAATATTAATGTTTCGTCTCGCATCGTTGGTATATATAATATAATATAACATAATATAATATAATATAATATAATATGAAGCTAAGAGAACTAAAACACAAATAACAAGTAATATAAAAAAAATTTAAATCAATTACAACTAAGGTTAAAAAAGAAAATTTTTTAATTACTTTTTATAAAATTATTACGATTA
>JAPDSC010108605.1:161545-206089 GCA_026290005.1 Latrodectus geometricus
ATATATATATATATATATATATATATATATATATATATATATATAGATAGATAGATAGATAGATAGATAGATAGATAGATAGATAGATAGATAATATAATATAAAGCAATAAATACAATGCATAGAAAAAGCAAATACAATATTAATAAATAAATAAGTATTATAGGCAATCATACCAGTGCAAAAGAAGCTATTGTGTGAAATGCCGATATAAATTAAGTAAAATATATTTAATAGATAAAAATAAAACAAAGAAGAAACTATACAACTTAATATCAATAAGACAAATTCAGGAAAAATCAAGAAAAACAATGTAATATAATATAATTAAGGAAAAAGCATAGGGACCACGTCTGCATCAGGAGGGAGATAGTCACTATGCAAAACAGACGCCCTTTTCTGCCTAACACGAATGACAATAGTCGAAAAATATCCGCGTTATTCCCCCGAAGAGTGTCTATAAGAAGAAAATACTAACCATTATAATTTTATCAGAAAAATATAAGATATTTACGTCATTTACACAAGTACAAGGTTTGTAGTACAGAAAAATGATATAGCATTAAAAATCTTGAACAAAATATATAAAAAAAAAATCTATCATTTAAAACATGATTGTAATTTTTTAAAATAACTAATCTATGCAAAATTATTTTTAATATAAAAATATGAAAGTAAAATTTGGCAAGTTCCCTTAGCTCTTCCCTTTCACTTCCCTTTCGTTTTTCACCTTCGCCTTCCCTCTTCCACGTCCGATTTTCCCCAAGCTTCGCAGTTTCTCAACATGATTCAATAAATTTAAAATGTACTTCATCAAGTAAAATTGATGTTTCGATTAAAATAAAATTGAAATTTTCTTTGTGTTTGCAATTATTTAGCGTCTCTCTTCGAGAGACGCCCGGGCAATGAGAAACCCTTCCCTACGTCCTTGCGATTAGGCAAATTTTTTAATACAGAAAGGTATGATTAACTAAAATGGCTTTTATAGCAAAGCTTTTTCAAATTTAAAAAATAACTTTCGATAACAATATATCATTTTAGTTAAAGTGATGTATGCATATATAGATTTCCTAATCACATCTTATACATTTCTGTTTGTGATTGTGTGATCCGATAACCCTATTTGGACCACCTACCTCAAAGGCCAAATTCGAAAGAAGAAAAGAAAAATAGTAGATAAGAAAAATGAGACCTTCCCTTTAAATTCTTTCCATCAAACCCGAACATATAGAGTGAATAATCACTGAATCCTGAAATTGTAAAAATATATTCAAGTAATATCTCAGAGAAAAAATATATTATCACCCAATATAACATACGTCTCTTCAGAATATTTACTTCTAACATGATCAAGTGGTTTTAATTATACGAATTAACAATGAAAACTGTGGTTAAGAAACATTTTTCATATCAAAATGATGATGAGTCTGTCACACGAATATATGTATATATATATATTCGTGTCTATCTCAGCTTCGACAAAGCAAATCATGGGTTCGATTCCCTCTTTTGATTTGGATGATTTTAGTGGCACCACTTTACACTGCAAGTCATGTTTTAACTAATTATCTTATCACTTGTTATTGGTTGAAATACACAAAAATATTTCTTAAGTAATATAGCTCAGAATAAAGTCATGCATTTAAATACTGAATAGCCTAAAACTGTGGCATTTGAAAATTAAAAACTCTGTCTCAAAACTAAACGAGATAGAAAATTACAAAATCGTAGAGCAGCTGCAGCTCAGAGATCAACAATAAATGCAGACAAAGTAATGTGTAAAATTAGCATGGCTTTGTGTGCGAGTTTTTATATATTTGCGTCAGAATACATACATAAAGAAGCTACTAGTTGTCCAGAATATAATTCAGGACTACTAGTTGGCTACCAACTACTGGGTCACAGGTGGCTTGAGCACGTTAAATGTGTTGTAGTCGTAATGTCCTCTAAGTGAGATGATACTTCTGAGGGGGGAGCTAGTCAAGTATTCGGATCTCTTCTACATGGTCCCTGCTTCTAAATGACGAAGACTCTCACAAAACTGCTTTCATCTAACTGGTAGAGTTTGACTCAGTATTAAGTACAGAGATGCATGCTGGTGCAATAAAAAATAAAAAAAAACTGGGTCACGCACGAGTTATCGTAGTGTTTTGCTAATGCCAATAATGTCAACTTTCTAAGTCATAGCTAGCATAAAAGTGGAATTGGCTGGCAGGCCAGTCTAATAATGCATTTATATACACAAGTATTATTTAGTATACAATGTCTGATAACTACAATTTTGTAACTGACTTCTTTCCCGTATTTCTTTTAGTTCCGGAAGTAGGCAGCTACCTTCAAATATTACCGCTAGGAGGCTGGAAGTCGTATCGTCTTCTAGCGCATACCCACTTTCTCTTTGACATTTTTTCTTATTATCATAATTTTGAGCAATACAGAATTAAGAGGAAGAAACTGGACATTACTGGACACCCATCCTGTGTGTATGTGTTATCTTTATTTTCTTATTAAATAATCTAAATAAATATTATTAATAATAATTATAATAATATAATAATTATTAATAATCTAAATAATCTTTATAAAGCATCATTTCAAAGAATTATCAATTTGTTAGACATATGGACGACTTTTTGATTGCTAATCATTTTCAATTGATCTTATCTTCATACATTTATTAAACCTCTATAAATATTAACAAAATTTAAAAACAATAATTAAAAAATCTAATTACTCATGTATTATTTTTTATGTTGCTAAAAATGTTATAAATTCCACGGTAAAAAAGAAAAGATTTCTATTTTAATATAACTACAAGATCCTTGATTGCAATACTAATACACATTTAAACGAATATTTCCAATTTCATTATCTGTGAATTATATATTTTATTGGCTTAAAAAAATTGCCATATTTCTCTTTTCATTTTTTGAAGAAAAAAAAAGATTAATATTTCAATTTTCTTTAAGCGTTTAAAAAAGTTTTTAAAATGGAAAAAAAAAAGAAATTTAAATTTTGAAATTTTCAGTAACTTTTTTTATGTAATTTGATAAAATTTTTAAGGAAATTTAGATGAATTGAAATTAATATGCATTAAATATTCCGTTATTTACTTTAAATCTCATGACAATCGTATATGATGTATTATCTATAAAATGCATTAAAACTTAATTAAAATAGTAAGAAACTATGTATACAAATGTAGGTATTTTATCAAATTAAATATTCTTTTCCTACAATAAATCACACATGGTAAAATATATTTTTATAGTTTTTATCAAAAATTAAGCTTATCTATGCAATAATTTATAAAATCAACAATTTCGTTACACAGTTGATGAATTATTATTTGTGATATAATATTAATGGTCACGTATTTACTGGAAAATTTTCTTTTGAGGAAACAAAATATTAAGCTTATTACATTCTGATGTTTATAGCTTAGATAATACACATTTTAAAACAACTAATTTCTTTCTTTTTTTTACATGTGAAATAAATTATAATTATTTCAAGTTCAGAAATTATTATATTAAAAATACTTGAAAATAAAATTAAAATATGTAGATAGTGACTAAGTCTTGCCTAAGTCTATAGGATTTAATTAATCATTCCATAACAAGCCGCTTTTATTAATTTGTTATTAAAATAAAAAAACTTCCAAACTCATTTGAAGCGTCGATTTTTTTCATATATGTATATATTAACTACAACTATTTGGATACCTAACACCAGCATTTGGAGCTTTATATGCTTACGTTTCTCGTGGTATAGACTTTGACCTTTGATCCCAATTCATGGTAAGCATGCTTAAGGCTGTAATTGCTTCAAGTGGAGATTGCATATTCATTTGTTGTCAGATACAGTCTATTATAACATGGAATCTGTGTTATAAGAACGAATAAATAATAAAATATGGTTTTATGTCAATCATACATTGGCAACACGTATTGGGCTTCTTAAGATACACTTTTAATCGATATTGTGTAAAATACAACTTAACGGGACAAGACTTTCTAAATCTATTGCGTATTATTGCTTTCTGGAACAACCTTTCCTGTAAGGGAAACCTTGTTTACGTGTAGAAAGGAAACTTCCAACAAATATGCATGCAGAAATCAACTCCTAGAAACGTTACCCAGCCACTTAGTTATAGAAATTTTTCATACATTTTCTTTTTTTTTTTAATTTAACGCCCCAATAGACAGACTGGTAATTGAAAGATTTTATTTTTCCTCGTGTTCTATTGTCATCGGTACCTTACACAGACAGCTGGACCTACTGATCTTCTCAAGGAAGACTCTGAAATATATATATGTATATATATAAGTAGAAAGTATATATATATATATATATATATATATATATATATATATATATATATATATATATATATATATATATTTGATATTGCGCAGCCTAAGTGCCGAAAGCTTTTTAAAGTATTTTAACACCCGTCACATTTTTCCTGTCAACCAGGACTTCTTTCATAAATTCAGTGTCATATCCATGTGTCGTAAAGGAGGAAATTTGGAAGGCTTCAAAGCAGCCAGATTGATAAATTTTCCTGATGAAAACATAAGATTAGCATCGATCTTTGATTATTCAAAGGCAAAAACTGAACTCGAGGACTTCCCCTCCTAAGAACTCAGCCCTATGGTAGGACATTGTGAGTACCAACATATGTGTATACAGAAGTGTGAAATTAAATTCTTATCTCCAATTTTTCAATTCTGGGTGGCATAGATCGCATGACCTTTTTTAGAACTTAAATATCAGTTAATCATGATGAACGTATGTCCTTCACATTTGATATATATATATATATATATATATATATATATATATTTGTGTGTGTGTGTGTGTGTGTGAAAAGCTAATGAAACTGTGCTTATAATGCGATCATTTACAAATTGTTTTCGGTCGAGAATTAAACACATTTTTCCGATTCTCCAAATTTATTTTAGTTCATTTGTCATTCTACAGTTTATTTTTTTCTGAAAAAGCAATCATAATTTTTATATACAATTCAAAATAGATTCCGATTCATTACAAACCTTCTCGACAGAGGGAGAACCGAATGCACGAGCTGCAGAATCAAAGTTCGAATCTCCCAGGCGGCAGCGTGTGTTTACTTTAACCTTTTACCACTATGTAACGGACTGAATGCGAATTTGTAAAAACTCTTGACTTTTACAAAACAAGCTTTTCTCGCTCCTATCGAATGATCGATTCGCAGAAAACGAATCATCGGAAATCACTGCTTTTTCTTTTCTCTCCCCGCACTTTCTCCTCGCATTCATTGTGAGCAGACATAAAGAAGTGGTTTTTGAAATTCATTATATTTATCTTTCAAGAGCGAATTAATTTCCAATTCACATCTGCTGTAATATTGAAAGAGAATTAAACAAAAAATGGAATTCTTTTCACGCCTTTATTGTATATATTACTTTGGCGAAGCGCACACAAAACGGCTTTCAATTGGGCATGAATGACAACCTCATTCACGCCAATCCAGAAAGGGAAGTTCATTTCTCTTGCTTTCCAGATTGCGTTTCTTTTATTCCGTGCTGTCAGAAGTGCCAAGCGGCGAATTTACAATCGTTTGTCAAACAATCATTCACTGAAGGCGCTGTTTGGGGATGAGAAATGGCGCCCCCAGTGGCCAAACGCGCATGCGTGAGATCACACCAGCAAAAAAACATCTTGGAAAACATGTCTATACTCACATTAAAAAAAAGAGTGATTCACTCTATCAAGAGATTCGATTTTCCCCTACAATCACAATTTCGAAGTATTAAAAATAATCTCTAAAATACTAGCATACGGTTGAAGTGAAAAATGTGCCAAGACATTCTAAAATTTTGAAATTTTTAGAATTTCAGGTTTGTCTTGAAGCCACCAGAGACTCTTCAAAAAATAATATTAAAATTTTATTTTGTATATGTTTATTTTTTAAATCTCCTGTCAAAAGTAATGTTGGGTAATTACTTTTGACAGGACATGATAAATATCAATTCTGCAGCTAAAAACAAAATTAATCATTTGTCAGCGACTTGAATTGTACCTAGCAGAATTACTGTGGCATCAATAAACCGCGATGGTGTTTTCGATGCTCTTTTAGATTCTACGAGGATAACTCTTAATTTTTAATTAGCCACCAAGGTTCTTTTTTCGAACTTTGGAAATGTCATTAATCATTCGAACGAAAGAAAATGTCATTAGTGATAACAATATTTATCATGTAATTTAAAATATTTCATTGTTTGTGGTAAAAACCCTTTATTTGGCCTCGTGTGTTCATCGTGGTCATGCTCCTTATAATCAATGATTCTTTTTTGATTCCAGAAGTTGTTGAGAAACGGAAAATCGCGCTTTTATTTTCCTCGTGTATCACGGTGCGAGTTTACCAGGTTTTCTCTCTTTTTAATACATGAAAATGGCTCATTATCAATCGTAAGTTTCATCTAGAAGACAATATGCGGCTAAAATGCCCTACAGTCGTCTTTAGCAGATATTCCATGCACCGCATGGTGTTAAAGGACACACCATATTCAGAGGATAATTCATTTTTCTTAGTTCAAACCAAGAAGGAAAATTTACTCACAATGAGAAAAAAAATTTGTTGTTTTGTGACATGACATTTGAAAAATATTGATCTATAAAATTGCCTAGTGAAAATTGGTAGAATAAGTATGCATTGCAAAATAGGGGTATTATGGGAGATTTTATTTCATGTTTAGTTTAAATTTAGCGATGAAGTCATCTAAACACACCAATATTTTGAATCATGATCATTTGATGGGATCGATACCTGAGCTGGCACTTCCTTCTTATGCGTCTGCAGGGAAGCTCACAATGGAACTTTTAAATGTTTATCGGAAATAACTTTGCATTCAAAACAACCTTATAGTGTCCTACTTCACAGTTGTTGCATTAATATTCTGACCCTGCAAAAAAGATAGACTAAAAACCTGACACACAGTTGTAATTTAACTGTGTCGGGTTGTTAGTCTATCTTTCACTGATCATATGTATTTTAATAGAACTAAAATAATTTGATAATTTTTAAGAATTATTTGATCATCTGTATTTAAATGTCTTCTGAGAAGACTTCTCATTGATAGTAGATCTGATTTATGACTTGCAAAGGAGAAAACCTCGAAAACTCTTAAGCCCCCACCGCGATAGATACAGAAAGCAGAAACGTAACACTTAGTGCTTGACAGTGACTGGAATTTAATCTAGAGAATTTCCATTCTGAAAAACGTCATCCCATCTCTAGATGACTTTAAATTAATGCTTATTCAGTCCAAAGAAGTGTTAATGTAATCATTTCCAGAGTCATCAAATATTATTTTTCAGTCAGTAATGCTCGAGTTATTGGGAAACACTACTATCAATTCATTGTATCAATCTAAGATATTGAATAGGAGGTTCACATACAAGGTATACATAAGAATGAAAATATATTCATGTAACATAAAAAAATAGGTCTGTACTGATGGCATCCATTGAGAGACACCTGCTTCAGTACTAGTTCCTGTCCACCCGGACATATCACTCTGCGTAATCTATCAGAACCCATCACTTTTGGTAACAGGAAAACCGAATCAACATCCCCGACGAATAAAAATCCAATAGACAAAGGCCACCATGCTTAATGGATCTCTGCACGATCATGGCTCTTCTGCTGATGTTACATGTTATTTAAAAATCTAGGTACAGTGAAAAAGATGATACATGAATTAGTACACTCATCTCCCTGTCATGCCCCACCACAAAAGGATAAAATCTCGTTTGTCCAGCACTTTTAAAATCAATTTAAATTGAATTCAATGTAAACGTAACATTACTGTGAAACAGCGTTCACACTGTCTTACTCAAAACTGGTTTAAAAAGAAATTGTTTTCGAGTCATATTTATTGTTCGTTGATATCATAAATTATACTTGAATTTTTTATAGATAAGCATGCTCTCTATTAAAAAAACATCACCAAAATTAAGGTAACTAAGATAAAGATAATCCAAATATTAAATACGAAATTAGACTGACAAACTTTTAGTTTATTAATTTATTATTTTTCCCCCCAAATTCAAAATCATTTTTTTGAGCTTTTGTACTTTTATAAATTGTAACAAGTATATAACAAGTACTGAGAACAACATATGAAAACAAGATGGCGATCCCTCAACTGAAGGATATTATAGTTTGCCAATTAATTTTAGTTCTGGCTTATTTAAATCAAATTGAAGCCACAAGAAATTTTAGCTTAGACGTAATACAAAAGTGCTGTGCTAAATCCTACAGAATTTTTTGAAGTGCAAAAGCATCGTCTTCAGTTGTGTCTAGTATTGAACACAGACACCTATTGCATAACCATATCAATGATGTGATCGAGATGATGAGACTTGAGCGTAAGAAAAATTCTTGACTCGCTAATAAACGACACTTGCTGTCATTCCCGAAATAAACATATTATGGTGGTAACGTATTTCAAATTTATATTTTCAGCTGTTTAACACAGATGTGGCACTCCAAAAAATAAAACTGTGCTTTTCTGTAATTTGCAAGAGAACTGGCAATGTGGTCGATGAGTATATCGTTAGCAATACCAGGACTCTCAGGTTTGAAATTAAACCTTTGGATAAAAAGGTTGTACAACAAGGAGATGTATGATGCCATCTGGCAGGTTTAGACTCAGAGTGCATGCTTTGTTTCAAATTTAAGTCAGTATTTGTGTTCAATCCTTTTATTGACCTGAAAACTTGAGTATTCTTCTGAGAAAACTCACTTCTTATAGAATGAATCCTCCTCTCTTAGTTGATGGTTATCAGCTTCTGTTAATAGATTGATATCATTAATTTCATTATCAAATTTATCTCTTTGTTATTGCAATATTCCTTATATCATAATATGAATATGAACAATTGAAATTTCTTTTTGTGAATGTATAGTAATTTTAACATTTCACGAGCTTAATTATAACTTCATTTATAATTTATATTACGGTTATTTTTTTTTTATTCTTCCGTCATGAATACGCCATGCATCATCAGTCTACATATTATGCAATTGCTATGTCAATGGCGATGATGCTAGCAATATAACTCAATGCAGTGTTTACACTAACGTGAGAGCCTTATCACGGAGTTATGTATTATAGTCAAGCTATTTTTCCCAATAGCCATGTTTGTGCTCCGATTTTTCTTCCGGAAATTGTATTAATAGAAATTTACATGTTAAAGGAAATTATTCCTTTCTTTCTTGTTCGAAATGTAATTTTCAGAGTGAATAACAAGTTTTCATTTTGATTAGTTGGATTTGTTTATCGCTAAACGGTCATCTTTTCCAAACGAAGGCGTATTGGGCCATGACCTACTATTTAAATATTAAAATTAAAGTGAATTTCGAACTACTACCAACAGCCTAAGTCAAGGATGAGAACACTCGAACTATTGAATCAAAAAGCGGAGAGCTGACTACTCGACTGCCAAATCTGAATCTTTTTTTGAAGGAACACCAATTTTTCATTTATCACAAAGATCCCAAAGATACAAATTCTGGAGCATCACGCTTGAATTATTAAATGAGATTTGATACATCTATTTACATATTTTACCCTTCAAAGTATGAGATATATTCAATCAATATATGTTCATTCGACAACAATTTGCTGAACTAAAAAATCCATCGCATATGATTTTCAAGAGTCCCATCCTGAGGTTTGCTGGAGGAACTTCTAACTGTCCACTTACTAGCTCATTTTTTCCTTCTATTTCTCATCGAAGCATGAACTTCTTAATCATCTGTTGCAATTAATAAATTTTAATAACTGTCTACTGTGGATGTGAATAACAAAATCAAAGGCAGACGATTTTCAAGAGTTCCAGCAGACGACCCTACGGTTTGCGGATGTCATTCCAACTGTCCACGTGCTGTCCATCTCCTCCTCTGCCCCTGTAGGGCGGGGTCGTGTAAGGTGACTGCAGGGGCGTGTCCGGGCAACTTGCAGGTGTGAAAACTAACTTAACGCCTCATGGTGTGGACACCTGGGGAGAAGAACCCGAAAAGAACTAATTTATTTTATTTTTTCGGTGGCGGCATTTTTTCTAGAATGAAAGGGCACCGCTCGGGGCCCCCTGCTGCGTCGGGAATTGGGCCCCGGTCTTTAAGGTGCTTGTCACAGAAGCGCCGACTCCCCCGAACCCCCTCTCTTGACAGATGAGGCGAAATGAGAAATACCGACCGGTTCATAATCTCCTCTTAATATTTTCCCCGTTTTGAAATAACTCATAAACAAAGTGAAGAATTCTTATAGGCAGATTCATATAAAATATGCTTGGACACAAAAAAATTCTTTTCTCTCCCCATTTTGGATCGAATTCGATTCCACTCGTTAATTTAAATGCAAATTCGTGGGAGATCGATTGGCATACGGACAATACTAGAGCGAAACAATGAAACTACGGTGTAGTCATTCTTGCTATTGAAACCCATCCCATTTAACTAGGTTTTTAGGTTTATAATTAAGATGATTATTAATCAAATAATCATTCAAAACTAAAAAGAATCACTTCACTTTTTAAATGGTCATGATAAAAGAGTATACTATCTTATTACTCTAATACTATCTTAGTATACTATCTTACTATCTTAGTATACTATCTTAGTATCTAAGAGTATACTATCTTAGAGTATTATAAAGATTTTTTAAATTATTATTTTAGTAAAAAATTTAGTATTTTTTTAAATACTTTGTCACCGCAAATTGAACAAATTTTCAACAATTATTTCAAGGCATTTTAATATCTATATCTTTCGGAGAAGACTTTACATATAACTTTTCAAGTTTTGTTTTCTCCGCTCACCGAGGGCTAGAAGTAAGACAATGCCCTACGGATCATGAAGTCCTGGGTTTGATCCCAAACACTGTTGAATAACGGGAGGTATTACGCTTTTTCCTGGGACGTTTATCGAGGAATATGCTTTGAAGTTTTCCGGATTTTTCCCTTGCAGCTCATGGATACCATCCTCTATCTGTAAAAAATCCGCTACGCACTCTTAAAAAATTTTGATTTTCAAAGGAAATTGAAATACTCTATTGGAATAATGTACAAAAACTCCAAAGCACTCACCCCTTACATACATAGCTGTGTAAACAAGCCCCGGACTGCATCTTAAGGTTAACGGGTTGCACATCACCAAGCTTCTCGTCATTTTAAACTGCGGTCAGGTGACAAGGGTCCATCTGAGCAGGAACCCTAATCTCCACATTTATCCCACACTAGCGGAAAGACTTTGGATGTCATAGATGATCGTGGACCCGTCTCCAACCCAAGGAACTCTGGCAACCCAGTGACGGAGAATGTGGTCACCCTCCAAATCACAGCCTGAGGCAAATGATGCTTCACTTTGCTTAGCTAAACGAGAATCAACGTGATGCTAATGAGTCATTGGAGCTCACTCACCCCAAATAGATTCGTAACTAAAAAGAAAAAAAAAAAAAAACAGAGCATACTTCCAACTTTTTACCAGTGGCAGGAATTGAACCCATAGCTGTCCCTTTTGAAAATTCCGCAATATTACCAATGCGTTACAGAGCGTTTGAATCTGTAATAGCGCCTAGCCTAGTAACCGAAGGCTGTTGAAAGGATCATCAACAGCGTAGAATAAAACTTGGAAAACATCCAACAAAGAAGTAGTCCAATGATTACCAGAAGTCGAACCCAGGACTTTCTGACCCATATATCATCTTCCCTCCATTCAGTTACGGTGCACTTTTGATTTTAAGTTATGACTAAAGCAAGAGTTTTTAACTACCCCAACAAACATTTCTGTAAATCTTGCATTGATCTGGAACCTCTTTCTATTTATAAAATATTTACTTATGTATAGTTTCGACATCAAAACTTTTCTGGGAAAAATAGCTATTTGATCAAAGCTGTTAGTTATTTGAATAAAATATCTGTAACTATATTTGAGGTTTTAATTTAAATTAAATTGTTTTATACTTTTACCCATTGAACATTTTTTACTAAAAATCATGTAACAAACTTTTTTTTCACGTTAAAAAAATGTGTAGGAGATTTGACTCATGATATTGTAATAAATATAAAATGGTATAAGTAGGAAGGAAGTGTTTCATTATTTTGTTAAGCATCTATACTGGCCGGATAAAACTCTCTTGGCGTATCTCCGTCAAACTGGTGACTAAACGGACTACGTTCTATTTCAACAGTTCGTGCTTCCGACTCACATCTCTGCAGAAATGTTGATAGTACATCCAAAACTGTTTAATTAAAATGAAAAAATATAAATACAAATAAACTCTGTGGAACGATAGCACATCAAGACATTAAAGCCTACAGTGTCCATACTTGTTTTCTTGGCCGAGGGCTCTAGAATGCGAAGCCCACTTAGGTGATCAGCCAAACGCGATCCCCAGTTTTTAGTTCCCAAGCATGCTTGATATTCAGTTTTATCAAATCCATTTAAAGGATGAAAAGCTGACTCGACCTTATCCAGCTTGAATATAGAATCTCGAACCTAAACTGTTGTTCTAAATGACCCACCTAGTGAGCAAAACTGACAGAAAAGCCACAAGTAAACCACACCATCTTCAAAAGTCGATCAGTTGCAATTGTGCTGATATGTACATGAAATGGTCCCATAGATCACTGGAATGGCGTGGGCAGGATGATACTAGGTTAATTTCGTCTCTTGGCCGTAGTTCAAAATTGTGAAGCAGTTGGCGCTATTAATGGCTTTATTCTACAAATCTAGATAGCTGGAAATCTATTTTAAAGCAGTGAAATGAGAAATTCTTTTATTATAATTTCTAACTGAGTTGTTTAATATGAACTCATTATGTTTCCTATTCCTCAATGCTACAAGAATTATAAAGAACAGTATAAAACATAAAGCTAAAAGGACTTCTACAATAAAAAATAAGTCCTCAGAATTACTCTTGTCTAAGAGAATTCATGTGAGTTTCAAACAGTTTGAATGGTCTTTCCTGTCAGTATTTCTCGATTTCTATTTCCTTTAAAAACATTTCATTCTCAATCTCGTTTTAAGTTTACTGTGGTCATGGTGTTCCGAGTAGAAAGTAGCAGGTCCAGTTCTAACGGTGATGCACTTCTATTTTTTCCATGCATATGTATCAGCGTTAAGTAATAGCAATTTTCCTGGTTTATTCCATTGAGGCACACACACAAAGGGTGTCCCACTCTCTCTGAAAAGTCCTTCATGAAGAGTAATACGTATTTTAAGAAAAAAACTTTAGACAATAGATTAAAAATTGGCTGTCAAAATTTATAATTGATCAAAATTTTAGTTAAGATGAAAATGAAATAAGGAAATAAAATGTCTGATATATATTGGAACAAAAATAATTCAACGAGAATTGATTATAAATGAAGAATTTCTTTGCTTCACCAGATTTTCAATTATTTTAGATGATAGCCGTTTAGTTCAGATAGACACCGTCCTCCTGTACATAAGATACTGCATTCAATGCCAAACTCACCGATAGATATTTCTGAAGAGAATCTACTATGAGAGTAGTTCCCATTAATTTGTCTATCTGTTGGCGTGGAAATAAGACACGTTCCATTTTTATCTGGAGGACCCAGAAGAAAAATATCAGCTTTAATTTACTAAACGCTCGATATGTATGATAGCTAGATATTACCCCAAATATCACCAATGCATAGTACTCTTAATCCCTATCTGAAATGAGCAGCTTTTGTTACTATAGCAACCGCTGTTAACCAGAGTACTTGAAGGAAGCTATTTTTGTATTTCTATTCTTCACGTCACTATGGTAGACGAATAGGGGAAATATTAAAATTTTTGTAGAATCCAAAGTATCCCCATTGAGATGAATAGGAGAGCACCAGTTCAGATGTCGATCTCATCACTAGGCTATTTGGCAAAACGCCGATGGGGTTGATTCTGTTTCACGGTTTCGATCAGTAAAAGAAGATTAAAAAACGAATTCTAATAACCTAGCATTCTCTGTCGCTGGAAATTAAAATTCAGAGAAACACTCAATACGTCACTTGTATGTCGCTTACACTGATGAGCCTTAATTGGCATTATGGACGAGAATAAAGATCCCTTGTGGGGGATAACCGATGGTCACTTCAAAAGAAAGAATAAACCGCTTTTTATAATGTTACGTTTATTTTTTTTCTACCCCTATTCATCGCATCACTGTGTAAATAAAAGTTGCGCTATCAAACGCATGTAGAATAATTATAAGACTGTTGTGACTAAAAAATATGCGGCTCAGTGATAATGGATGGTCTGCACTGTAATTAACTCAACAAGATATTTTCCCTTGCCCACAGCTATTCGCAAACATACATGAAAATGACAGTAATTGATTTCTTCGTTAGAAAAAAAAGAAAGAAAGAAATGAAGCCTTTTTATGTGTGCGAAGATCCACTTTGAAAGCTGATTATAGTAAATGAAGTGTTTTATGTTAACTGTTTGCGCGCAATAAATTACAATCATTAAAAAGGAAGTCCATCAAAATTCAATACATTTCAATGTCTTTGGCATGTTTAAACAAATAGAGTAAAATTAATTCGTATCTAACAATAAGGTAAACTAAACACTACACAACAAGGTAAACTAAACTCTATGACACGACAGCCCATCGTGGGGCTAAGGTCCTATGCTCATAAGTGTTTTCTGGACCTTGGTCTCTAGAAGGCGAAGTATATGTCCCAGTTAGATGGTCCGCTTAAGCAAAACCTCAATGCTTAGAGCCCAAGCATATTTGGTATTCAGTTTTATCGACCCACTGAAGGAATAAAAGGCTAAGTCGATTTCAGCATAGGCCCGAGGGATAGAATCTCGGACCTATGCGTGGGAGGAGCGAGAAATGCTACAAATATCGGGCTGATATATATATATATATATATATATATATTAATTTCTTAAATTAACACAGTGATTCAATAATGAAAGCACATTGTGAAAGGTTCTGCGTTCGATCCTTGACACAGCTGAACAACGAGAGGTGAATTTTTGCTCTTCATTCTTCTGAATGAACAAATATCGGGCTGATTGATTGGAAGCTTTCATGTTTCCTATCTTATAACTTGTTAGTACTATCCATATCTATCAAAATGTCACATTCCACAAGCTAGATAAGGAAAATGTTCAAATCCCTTTTAATAGTTTTTCATTTGTTACAATGTCTGCTATGCTGTGACAAATTAACATTATTAGGTTCGTTATTGTTATTGAACCAACATGCCTCCCTGTACTTCCTTGAGTTGGGCTCTACAAGTCAGATAGAAGCAGCAGGGTGGACGTTTTTGTAATTTAAAAGTAGAGACTAAGCAGTAGATCCTCATTACTTGACGTGCCACCGCAGAAGTATCATTTCACTTGGATGACATCGTGACTACGACATATTTAACGTGCCCCAGTTGCCTTTAGCGAACAAGACGGATCTTCGATTACTCCAGGATTCGAGCTCACTACTTTCCGATAATAAGAACCACACCCTAACGAATCAGGCCACCGCGGTGTTATTATTAGGCTCTTCTGATTTAATAATAAGATACCACTGTTAGGCATAGAAGATTCTGAATTCGAATATCGCTACTGTTAAATAATTAAAAATGGATGTGACATTTCTGCTTTTGCGTGGTTATTTGTCCGAAAGATTGTTAGAGAGTTTTCTGGGTTTCCTCCGTTGCAACCCTCTGTTCACGAGAAAGTATTCCAGAAATGCGAAATGATGTTTACCTTATAAAAACTTTACAGCTTGCTGCTGTTAGATTTATCCGCAATGCTATGTAAAAGATATCACATGGAATCCTAATTATCATATGTAGAAATATAACTAAGAACTGCGGCTTAGTTATCAAGGTCGCAGATTTAATCCCAGCCATAGCAAAACAAAGGGAGATGGATACTGTGCTTCTGCCTCTCATTCGTTAATCGGAGAGCTTTTTTTGGACAACTCCAACAGCTGAAAGTCCAATAGAACATGTGTACATCCTTTGTCGAATTCTTTTCAATTCATGAATAGTGGCCGTAATCACGTCTCTAAACAAAGAAAACAAGAAAATCTCATAAACACTTACTTCACTAGGTGTATATCTAAAAAGCACAACCATCTACTATTTTATTGATTGGAATCGAGTCGAAGATCTTCCATTCCAAAGAACCCAATCTTCGAGTGGGAGTTGTTTGAATGTTTTCCAACTCTCCTTTCTTTTAAACACGAAATTACGCTAACACGAATAGATTGGACCCTCTCATAAAACCAATAATAATCAACAGAAGACAAAACCTTTTCGAATGGGAAGAATCTGCATGCCTTTCGACTGTTATTTTCAGAAATTCAAGTGAAATTCTTGCTGTTTAATCTACAGCAGTTATAAAGAGTAGAGATAATTATTTCAGATGCTGACTTAAATATTTTTCAAATACTATTTACTAGATGTAGATTTTAATTTACAATAGTGAACAAAGTATGTATGGATTTCTGCATTATAATTTTTTCTCCTCCTTTTTAATTTATGTTATAAAAAAGTCTAACTCTCTTCCTGTTCTTTTTTTTTTTTTTTTTTTTTGTTAATTTAAATTATATGGTGATAAAATTCCACCTCTGCTTATTCTTACCTGAACAATGAGAACGTTTCTAATGTGTATAATTTAATTTGTTTTGATATAGGTTGTGAAAGATAACAGTTCTTCAAATATTATTTACATAGCATAATTTGAACTAAAATGTAGGCAAAAATATTATTTATTACATTTCAGTAAAAAAATAACATTTTTACAGTTATTTTATTGTAACATGTTTTTGAAAAGAAAACGAGACTAGAACATCATTAACAAAAATGTTTATAATTTCGAGCATTATGTGGGATTATTTTACTAAATAAAATTTAATTCCATAGAGAGTTTTTTCCTAATCTTCTTGTTCTATTCCACTTCACTTCATCTCATTAAACAAAAAAATGCAAACGATTTCTTTCCTAATGATGGATTTCAAATGAAACTTGAGAGGAAACATTTGCTTCTTTTGTTGGCCATTTTTCAAAGAATTCAGCAAACATCTGAAATAACTCATTCAACATTCATTTTAAAATAATTATCATTTGGTGAAAAATTCTAAACACAAAAGGCTACTTAAGAAAAAAAGAATGTTCTCGGGTTTCAAAAGTGCGAAAAATGTTTTACATTCCAATGACTATCATTCGTCTTTTGTCATCTTGAATTCAAATATTGTTTCCTTACAAACTTGTTTTTACAATACTTTTTGGCGACTTTTTTTCCTTTCGCTCTTCTGCTTTTCATGAGAAGAAAACCATATTTTAAGAGAAGCGTCCTTTTATGGAAAGAAGAGAAAGGGAGAAAAAAAAGGGATAATCAAATGAGACATTTGTAGGAAAAAATGACCATCGGTTTACCAGTGAAACAATAGCAGTGACATATGACTTTTTTTCCTTTTTGGTCTATTCACTTCGAGCGTTAGTGTAAAAAAGGGGAGCTTCTTTGTTTTCCCTTTTGTTCCATGCCCTCTTCCGAAACAGAACCGATTCATCAACAAAAAAATGCCTCGTTTTCCCACTTTTGTTCCTTCTCTCCCCTCCAAAAAATAACAACACATGTAAAGTCAATTTCAAACAATTATTTTTATTTCGCAATTTTATGTGTACTTCTTCACTGATTCAAACACAAATAGCTTTCCAGCTCACAAATGTTAAATAGTACCAGGACAGAATTGGCGCATACTCACCCAATAATTTACGCCAATTTTGTATCTAACATTCACCTCATATCATATTGAATATTTATTGAAGTATATGCTACATTATTTAAAATAGTGTTAATTCCGAAACTCCAATAATACAAAAGCCTACCTCTAAAATTTTTTTTAAAATCAAAATATTATACAATTATTATTTTTTTTCAGGAGCCCGAGAAGCTATGTAACCAGGTTTCAAATTTTCTAAATTGACGACATTAGTGTGACGTCATTTCCACAACTGTTTCCAAACAAATACAATACAAAAAACAAATACAATAAAATTAATATTGTATTTAAGAGTTTCTTCTTGACAAACTTGGAGATTTTTGTTTGGCTATCGATTTTAATGGTGATTTTTGTTGGCACAGAACAATAAATTGTTCTGTTGCAACCAGAATACGATTGGAAATAAGCCCAGCTTGGTGATTAACTGTGACTACAATTTGGCGAGAATCAAAAGTTAAGCAAACAAAAGGTTTAAAGTTTTAACAAACACATTATCCTTAAATAATGAATATCAATTTCAAAAATAACAATTTAAAAATCTATCACCTAAGTCTATGGCAGTTTCAATGATAAATGACGCTTAACAGCAAATATTTGGAAACAATATGACGTCACAACTAATGTCGTCTATTATTAGTTGGCGCAATTAAGTTATTTCACCGGTCAAAATGCTCAAAATGAAGTTCAAAAAGATAAAAGTTAATATCGAATATTTAAAAAAAAATGATCTTAGAATTGAATTTAAATGTTGAATTAATCCTAGGAAGACCTTTAATTTCAACTTAAATATTTGAAGAAATAATAAATTAAATATCTAAATTATACATTATATTTTTGCTTTTTTTCTGAAAATGGTGTCTTCTGATTCAAAAAATAACACAAGTAATTATTTTTGTATGCAAAATATATTTCGGAAAATCAGAGAAGTTAATGCCAGTTTGAAATTTTAATAAATTTGAGTTTTCCTCAGAAAAGGACACTCAAATATCGAGTTGAAATTCCTACAACTTGACACTTAAAAAAATAGAGGAAATGGAGAAAAGTTTATTTTATATTTTTATGAAATGAAAGTTTAACTCCAAAATTAAAAACCCGTGAAAAGGATATGCTTGAAATAACTGTTGCGATTAATGCGTTGTTGAAATATAATGCGATTTTGTGTATATATTTTAGAGTCCCGATCGTAAATACATTCTTCCGAGACTGACAAATGTAATAGATTACGTCAGCATTGATATACATTTATCCAGTAATTTAAGTTAACCATTAGGACATTCTGCATGAATCCTTAAGAAAGGATTATTTTAAAAAAATGAACCAAAACAATCAAATAGGGATTACGTCACTTTATCCCTATGTGATTGTTTTGGTTTATTCTTTAAAGTTAATATTGCACAACAGAATTATATATACACATTATAATTCAGAATGGGAAGAGTTTGAGCTTCATTTTTTAAATAAATGAGTTTTCGTAACATGCTGCGAAATTTATATTTCGTAAATATACACTACTGGCCAATAAAATTGCTACACCAAGAAGGCGACATGCTACAGACGTGAAATTTATACGAAAGGAAGAAGGTGCTCTGATATGCAAATGATTAGCTTTTCAGCGCATTCAGACAAAGCAGGCGCCAGTAGCGACACCTACATTGTGTTTAAATGAGGAAATTGTTCAGCCGGTTCCTCATACACAAATTGCATTTGAACGTTGTTGCCCGGTGAAAAGTTGTTGTGATGCCTCGTGTAAGAAGGAGAAATGCGTACCAGCACGTTTCTGACTTTGATAAAGGTCGAATTGTAGCGTACCGGGATTGCGGTTTATCTTATCGCAGTATTGCTGCTCGCGTCGGTCGAGATCCAATGATTGTTAGCAGAATATGGAATCGATGGTTTCAGGACGGTAATACGGAACGCCATGCATGGGATCTCAACGGCCACCTATCACTAGCAGCCGAGAAGACAGGCATATTATCCACATGGCCGTAATGGATCGTGCAACCACGTCACGAGCCGTGAGTCAAGAAACGGGGTAGTTTGGAAGACAACAAGTGTCTGCACGAACAGTTCGACGACGTTTACAGCAGCATGGACTCTCAGCTCGGAGACCATGGCTGCGGCTTGCCTTGACACTGCGTCATAGACAAAAGCGCCTTCAATGGTGTGATCAACGACGAACCTGGGCGCACGAATGGCGAGACGGCAGATGAATCTAGGTTCTGTGTACACCATCATGATGGTCGCATCCGTGTTTGGCGGCATCGTGGTGAACGCACACTGGCAGCGTCTATCGTCATTGTCATACTGGCCCATCACCTGGCGTGATGGTATGGGGTGCCATTGGATACACGTCTCGGTCAGCTCTTGTTCGCATTGACGGTGCTTTGAACAGTGCACGTTACATTTCTGGTGTGTTACGACCCGTGGCTCTACCCTTTATTCGAGCTTTGCGAAACCCTACGTTTCAGCAGGATAATGCCCGACCGCATGTTGCCGGTATTGTACGGACCTTCCTTGATACGGAACATGTTCGGCTGTTGCCCTGGCCAGCACGTTCTCCAGATCTTTCACCAATAGTAAACGTCTGGTCAATGGTTGCCGAGCGACTGGCTCGTCACCAAACGCCAGTCACTACGGTTGATGAACTGAGGCATCGTGTTGAAGCTCCATGGGCATCTGTACCTGTACATACAATCCAATCTCTGTTTGACTCAATGCCCAGGTGTATAACTGCTGTTATTACTGCCAGAGGTGGTTGTTTTGCGTTCTGATTTCTCAGGATCTATCCAGCCAAATTTTTTGAAAATTTAATCTCTTATTATTTCTAGTATAATATATTTGTCCAATAAATATCATTTTATTATCTGCATTTCTTCCTGGTCTAGCAATTTTAATGGCCAGTAGTGTATAAATTTATGTATATATAAAGGAATACAAACATACATAAATTATTAGCTAAAATGTTATTATATTTCAAAATAAATATATAAATTAAACCAAAATGTTTAAATGAGGAAATTTTCTTTTGATCGATCGTAACAACTGAGATAATAAAGTAAAAAGTAATTTCAACTAAATCAACATCGGTATTTTGGAAAATAAAAATTAATAAAAAACGTACCACTTCTACATTAAAATGCTAATTAAACTGAAATATTTTAATGACGAATTAATGCATAAATTTACGCATAAAATTAATCTAAATTTCTGGATAATAAGTAATTTCATCTATACAGCCTCGAAAAATAAAAATAGATGAAAGGCGGCCTATTACTAAAAATACACAAGTTATTAAAATATATATACCCCTTTAATTATGTACATTAAAAATTTAAGTGAAAAATGAGTAATTCACTTGTAACTAACATATTAGGTTGGCAAAAAAAAAAATCCATTATTTTTTCAGACGACGAAGTGTTCGATATCTCGTTAAGTATCGATCATACAATTTCACATTTATGCTCGTCGGAAATATCATATTTCGCATTAAAAAATATTTGGCTCTTTTTTATTTGATCAATTCAGTTATAAGGTACAGAGAGTTAAAAATGGAAGTCAACAAAGAGAAATTGTAGTAAATTCCCAGTTTCTCTTTGGTAAAAGAGAAAATACAAGGTGGAAATCGGGAAGGGTATTTATGGTCTCAATACTGTAACAGCCAATCACGTGTAATTTTTGTTTCATCTATTCCATTCAGATACATTTCATGTTAAATATGTACCTCGCATTGGAAGGCTCATCGTCAAAAATATCAATAAAATCACAAAAATATTCGAAGATGACCAGAATGTTAGCAGTCTAGAAGGTTAGCCACGAAATAGTTTGAAATCATTTGTACAAAGCTAATCAAAAGTATATAAATAAAGGTGTGAAGTTTACGCAAAAATAATGGATTTCTTTTTCCTGAGCTTAAAAGATTATTCTATGTTTGAGATAGAATAATCTATTATAAAGAATACTTTATTAATATTTAGGAGTTATTTTGATAGCCACCTGTATATTTCGTATACAAATATATATATAAATTATTTATTGAATTAAAATTAATTTAGTATATAAATTTATCACACACACACACTCCTTAATAAATTATTATACCTTTATAAATATAAGTACAAACTTGAAAGGATTTAATGTCTATAATCAGTTCAAAACTCTTAATATTTTTGAATAAAAAGTAATTCTAACTAAACCATCAATGGTGTTTGATAAAATAAATTATATGTCTGCTTTTTTATTTCCCAGAGGTAACTCAAGTTTTTATCCTGTGTATCAAACTTTAAATCATACAAAAATAAAAATATATATAAAATTAATGTGTTCCTCGTTGCCACTTAATTGCAATTTTTTTTCAATTTAGGCTTTGGTGGTGTGTTTCAGGATGCCAGTTTCTGCCGACCGAGACGCACAGTTAATTGCTTAGTTCATTTTGAACCCCTAACAAGGATCGAGGTCGACATATAGGCAGTCAACTATCTTTTCCAAACTTATACTCCATATCGACGGAAAAATCTTTTAACTTCACAGTACACTGATGTGAATTAGCCCTCTCAACATTAGGATCTTCCGTTGCGTCAGATATCGAATTCATTTACTTTTGGCAAAGTGATTAAAGTTCACTTTTTTAAAATTAATATTATAAAAGTCTATGATTCTATTTTTCGGAGATTTTTTTTTTTTTTGATTACTGTATGAATATGTAAAAATGATCAAAACTTGATATAGTGATAGAACTGTAAAAGTTTTTTTAAACATAAAAAAATTAATTCTAAATCATTTATAAAGAACGAAAGAAGGGAAATAATAATAAACTTGGGCTCATGCTTCGCCAACTCAAATATTTTTTGAAGTATCAAAAAGAAGAAAAAAATGGGACGCAGTTCATCGTGGAGAGGATGGAAAAAATGAGAAACTGCGCGGTGCCACAGAATTAATGTTCATTTTGTGAGGAACAAAGACGGAGATATTTTCGCGTCGCTGCGCAAAAACCTGACAAAAGTTTTGTCACCCACGTCACACATAAAAAAGGAGAAGATGGATCCTGGAAAATAAAAATTCTCAGTCGAACAAACTGGAGAGCAAAAAAACTTTCTTCCGGACCATTTGCCCCACACCCCTTGAAGAGGCGCCTCCGAGTCCCGTTCACACACCAGCAGCTCCCACGGAAAACATTAGGACAATTTGCTTTGTAAAGGATTTCTTCCAGAGGCAATTATTCTTGACGAGTTAAGAGGGAACTAAAAAACATAACCACATCGTCTTCACAAAAAAAACTTCTTTTTGAGTTGGAGGGAAAAAAAGTAAGAATTATACATACACTTCATGTTATTTATCCCCATAAAGCTCCTGGAAAGTGTCACCTAAAGAGAGAAAAAAGTGAAGGTGAATTTCTTATGCGGTTGTTAGTCATGGAGATTATCACCTCATTTGATGACACATTGTTCATATGAGGGGACCCCATACTCATAGAAAACTGATTTTATCAAAAATATTCAATAATTGCAAATGATGACAATATGTTGCAGTTTGGTTACTTAGTGACATTTTGAATACGAAGACTTATTCAGTCGATTAAAGTAAGCTCCAGATCACTAAAAACAATTGAATTCAATGTGGGAATCGAATCTTCTAACACCGGAGTCCTGCAGGTACACCTCGATACAAAACATAATTTTGTTTAATTGTCACTTAATAATCAATTTTTACACTTGAAAGCTGATTTCACAGAGCCCTACTGTTCAAAATGGGCTCTAAACCACTATAAACGTCTACACCTGTTTTGGGAATCAAATCCACGAATTTTTAAACCAAAGGACATTCCTCGAAAAATTTAGCACACAATAGTTTCCAAATTTAGCACAGAATAGAACAAGAAAAAATCTATAAATTCGCATTTATAGATTTTTTCTTGTTCTAGATTACTTTCTGTAGGCGATGGCTGATTGTAACAGGATAAGCAGTTTCAAGTGGAATCAAACGAGCTTCCCCATTTGAGGTGTCAGTTGAAATGCACGAATTGCTGAACTGAAAACCAGAGCGCTAACTATTCAGTTCGGCAAACAAAACGCCAAAAACTATTTTTTAAATAAAATGCAAGTCCTTCATGCTAAGTATTTATTACAATTATAACAGTTTTAAGCAAAATTTCATACAACTTAACAATTGTATGAAATCAATCTAATCTAAGCAATAAAATTTCGTTTTTTATACACCGAAGTGTTTATACACTACTGGCCACTAAAATTACTACCAAGAAGGCGACAAGCTACAGACGTGAAATTTATACGAAAGGAAGAAGGTGCTGTGATATGCAAATGATTAGCTTTTCAGCACATTCAGACAAAGCAGGCGCCAGTAGCAACACCTACATTGTGTTTAAATGAGGAAATTGTTCAGCCGGTTCCTCATTCACAAATTGCTTTTGAACTTTGTTGCCTGGTGAAAAGTTGTTGTGATGCCTCGTGTAAGAAGGAGAAATACGTACCAGCACGTTTCTGACTTTAATAAAGGTCGAATCGTAGCGTAACGGGATTACGGTTTATCTTATCGCAGTATTGCTGCTCGCGTCGGTCGAGATCCAATGACTGTTAGCAGAATATGGAATCGATTGGTTCAGGACGGTAATACGGAACGCCATGCGGGATCTCAACGGCCACCTATCACTAGCAGCCGAGAAGACAGGCATATTATCCGCATGGCCGTAATGGATCGTGTAACCACGTCACGAGCCGTGAGTCAGGAAACGGGGTTGTTTGGAAGACAACAAGTGTCTGCCCGAACAGTTCGACGACGTTTGCAGCAGCATGGACTCTCAACTCGGAGACCATGGCTGCGGCTTCCCTTGACACTGCGTCATAGACAAGAGCGCCTTCAATGGTGTGATCAACGACGAACCTGGGTGCACGAATGGCGAGACGTCATCTTTTCTGATGAATCCAGGTTCTGTGTACACCATCATGATGGTCGCATCCGTGTTTGGCGGCATCGTGGTGAACGCACACTGGCAGCGTCTATCGTCATTGTCATACTGGCCCATCACCTGGCGTGATGGTATGGGGTGCCATTGGATACACGTCTCGGTCAGCTCTTGTTCGCATTGATGGTGCTTTGAACAGTGCACCTTACATTTCTGGTTTGCTACGACCCATGGCTCCACCCTTTATTCGAGCTTTGCGAAACCCTACGTTTCAACAGGATAATGCCCGACCGCATGTTGCCGGTATTGTACAGACCTTCCTTGATACGGAACATGTTCGGCTGTTGCCCTGGCCAGCACATTCTCCAGATCTTTCACCAAAAGAAAACGTCTGGTCAATGGTTGCCGAGCGACTGGCTCGTCACCAAACGCCAGTCACTACGGTTGATGAACTGTGGCATCGTGTTGAAGCTGCATGGTCATCTGTACCTGTACATACAATCCAATCTCTGTTTGACTCAATGCCCAAGCGTATAACTGCTGTTATTACTGCCAGAGGTGGTTGTTCTGGGTACTGATTTCTCAGGATCTATCCAGCCAAATGTTTTGAAATTTAATCATTTTTTATTTCTAGTATAATATATTTGTCCAATAAATATCATTTTGTTATCTGCATTTCTTCCTGGTGTAGCAATTTTAATGGTTAGTAGTGTATATGCACACACACTTTACACTTATCAAATTCAAAATTCTTCATACAAAAGTCATTACATTTACAAAAAAGGGAATTGCAATAATAAAGCGAAGCTACTGATAAACATATATCTTTGATACCTATACAAAAATACAAATATAAAAATTGTAACTATGCCAAGCCCATTTGCGAATAGGGGTATCCTTGTAGGGGAGACCACGGTTTTAATACTTGACCCTAACTTTGGGATGGCTTATGCATGTCAACCTTCCATAAACTTCATTATGTGAATTAGTGTGACGTGGCGAATAAAAGAAAAAGCCAAATCATTTGACGAAACCGTTGGTTCTGTTTAAATTACAGAAAAAAAATGAGTTATAAGTGTATAATAAAAATTGAAATGTGATCGAACTGAAAGACACTGAAAATTATAACAATATATATATATATATATATATATATATATATATATAATACAGAAATCACATTAATTTAGTTAGACAAAATTGGATCGTAACTGAAAAAAATAATTCAATTAGGTGTAAGGTCACAGTTCTTTTGAAAGCAAATATACGAGTATTTAACGAGAGAATTTACATTTTATTTTTCACATTAAACTGTAACACATTTTGAACAATAATAAAAAATCGAATCAAATTTGGTTTCAAAATTAAAATTACTTGAGAAATATCACAGACAAGCCGCTAGTAGATAACGTCACCATGTTAATCTGAGTTTCGTGCTTAGTCTCCCCATCTACCCGCTTAGGTGTAGGATTACGCTCCTGGGATAGGGTTTTCGGTTTGGTGAGGTTGTAACTCAATTATCATTTTATGCATATGCAGGCTTTCAGTAAACCAGGATCATCAGTTTAAAGTGGACTCTGAACCACTACAACCATCGAAACCATAGGTGGGATTCGAATCTTTGAACCGTTGAATACAAAAATAGAGCAATAATTCGGCTTTTTTGCATTCTATGGTACTAACACAGTACAAGCAAGTAGCAAAGGGATGTGGACGATTCACATACTTTTTTTAATTAAACAAAGGGATACGAGCAATTCACTTTTGTTTTCTGCATGCATCTTTGTTGGAGTGAGTGTGTGGCAATTTATCGATGGGCAAACTGGCTCACTGCAGGAAAGCAAGGAGTGAAAGATACTCGAATTATCTTTCAATACTTCATTTAATTTCTACGCACTTACCGATGTCAAATATCTACTTAGCTTTTTCGATTTTACTACTCAATATAAAACTATGGATTACCATATTTTTTCATTCCTGTTAGTTCTGTTAATAGTGTATGATAACTGTGAGTATTATGGTCACAATTACCATGCGCTGAGGACTTATAAATCATAAACACTAATGAATGAAAACTTACATTTTCTTAATGACAGCATCTGAGTAGACATACAAATAAAATATAATTATATAACCACAATAAACTTTTTTTGCCGATAATTGGTGATTAATTTGTTTAGGGGAACATTTCTGGCGATGAAAAACATGCCTATACTTTGCAATGTTTTTGGCAGTTTTTTCTTTTGGTTTAATTTGTCTGTCTCTGCCCCACGATCACATTTTACACACAAGAACTAATCAAACCAGGAGTTACAACTTAAAGTGGATTTTTAACACTACATACATCCATGCCGGGCGTGGGATGCGAGCCCACGAGTTGTTGAACCAAAGGCTGGAGAGCAAATTCTGACAGTTTTCTCTATCTTAGACTTGACAGTATTCCTCACTTTAATCCAATTTTACAACCATTGTATGTGTAATTCATGAAGCTACGAGTTTACAAAGCTAAAAACTTTTTGGCAATCTCATATTTTGAGTAAAAATTACTTTTACAAATGTAATTTTTAATTACAATTTAATTTTCTAAAAAAATGAGTTCTAATATTGATTAATGTATGCTTGAGAGAAAAATATGCAGATAAATTGCAGTTTAATTTTCTTCTTTTTAAAAAGAAAACAGTTTCGAAGAACAATAATTTACTTTGCATCAAATTTTAAAATTCATAAAATAGTAATTATGTCAATTATAATTAAAAATTCATGTCAATAAACTTCTAATTCAACCTCAGACAAACTTAACAAATTTTTTATATTAACTATCACTATGAAAATGCAGAGCCCTTGCAATTTCCATGAGAAAAATTAGATTTCATAATTTCTTTTTTAACAAAATATGTATTGATAAAAAGTATTTTTCTACATTAATACATTTTTCCCTTATTTTCAAAATTTCATCAAAACTCCATAGAAAAGGCTACAATGAAGATGAATGAAATGTCATTCTTCAAACTACAGCTTCAAAAATGTATTTAAATATTTTTTAATTTACTGCCAGAATTTTTAAAAAAAGCTATAAAGAAGTAAAATTTCTAATTATTTTTCTATCATAAACTGATAAACATATTTTACATATCCAATAATTATGTTGCTGATTTTATTTAAAATTTTTCAAGAACTAACAATTTAAATTAAGTCAATGTGATTTTTCCCCCATGTAAAGTGTCTTTAAATTGTTAAAACTGAATAGAAAGAAACTTTTCTAGCAATTGTTTAATTGTAATATGTATGAACAAGCATTCAATGTGATCTATAATTATGTTTTCACTGTTAAGTAATTTCATTAGAAAAAAAAAAAAGCTTTTTTAGAAAATAGCAGAGTAGTGATTTATAATAAGTCAATAAAATCTGTTTCTTTTATGGAAAGTATTCTTAAAATTAAATAGTAAAATAACTTAACTCAAATTACTAAATGATAAAAATATTTCAAATGTTCCATGTTTTTGTATTTAAAGTTTTAAGGAAATAGCAATTTATAATAGCCAATAAAATATTTTTCGCCATAGAAAATATTTAAAATTAAATTGTAAAAGTTGTAAAGAAAAAGAAAATCTGAAAATTACTATAATTAAATAAAAATATTCTATATTTATGCTATTTACTGTCGGTTTCATTGAAAGATCTTATCAAAATTGGGTTTTACAATAACCGGATACAACATGTAAAACTATTTATTAAAATACTGATAAAATGATATAAAAATGTATATTTATCGTTGCTACATTAGAAATCAATTTCCTTTTAAGTCTTTCGCCTTAATTTGCTTTTCACCTTCACACAGAAATATTTGGAGAGCTCTATTCAAGAAAGAAATCCCAGCCTTACGTTTCCATGATCTTGTCCACTTAATGGTTTGGCCGTAATAATGTCCAGCTTTTTGATTGGTCAAATTCTTTAAACCTAAAGAAAAATAAAGTTTTAATCACATAATACAAAAAGTAAGCATTAAAAATATGGCACTTTTCTGTAATCAGGGCCAAACTCGAATATCATCAAATCCTGTGTGAGTGTTTGGAATAAAAATCACAAAAACTAAATGCCAAAATATTTAAGACAGTTAAGATAAAGAAAAATGTAAGGAAATCCATTAACCTAAATGTAGAACAAATTTTAAATGAAGAAACAGGCTGTCTTTATTGTTACTAATTACCTTTGCAACTAATAAAACTACAAAACGTTTTTTGATGTTAATTTATACACATTCAAAATATAAATAAAAGTGAATTATTAAAGATGATTTCAATGATTGTTTATGTAGTATTGTAGCATAACACAGTACAGATTAAAATCTGCAACCAAATTAACTCTTAGATTTTACTTTCTTGAGTTTTTCAAATGCATATTATCACTATAATTGATAAATTTGTGTAATTTTTTGTGGATTGCCTTAAGTAACTTAAGCACTATTTATTGGTGAGTTGAATGCGATCATGTACTTAAACAGAGAAAGCTCAAACTATCCTGTTTTTTTATTGCTCTACAATCTCAAATTTTATCAGAACATATAATTTAAAATGGATTACAAGCCACTTATAAACATTCACATCAAGGGTAGAAATCAAACACATAAAATGTACTGAAGGGTAGACTGATGATTATCCAGCAACATGCTCAGCTCACTGGGCATCAAAACCTATTCAGAAATCCATTATCGAACAAATATTCACAAAGACATCTAAAATTATTTTTTCAATTCTTCTACATTTTAATCATTAATCCTACTTAAATTAGCCAATGGCATACAATAGATAAGATTAAAAAACTGTTTTCCAATTTTGATACACTACTCAAAAGATCTACAGTCATTGCACTTTCTAAAATTTTATCTCTAAGCAGATATTTATATAAAAACTAAGCAATAATTGAGAATATAACTTCATGAAAATATGAGCTAAGCATCTCTCAAAAGAAAGCCAACACAATGTGCATGGTTTTTTGTTTTATTTAAACTATACTAATGAGAATTTCATTAATCTTTTGTCAAAGAATACACTTTTTTAGATGCCTGAATAGGCACAGCCTGTAATTATAAAACAAATTATGTTTCTTCAAAAATGATATAATGCTATTTTTCTCCCTTAGCAATTGTAAAGGACTAAATGCATAAAAAGAATGTTTTCCCTATTTTTTTTTTTTTTATTTATTTATTTTGAAATAGAATTAAAAATCTTTGAGATTAAATTTTTACAAGAAAATCTATTCCACAGTGTTATTTTCCCTTGGATTGACAAATGATAGCAAATAAATCTTCATTGAAACTTGTAGTTTTGCTTAGTAATAGAACATACTTGAGAGTTCAATTCCAATTATTGTAAACATATTTAAATAAGTTTTTTTTTTTTTTGTTATTTTATACTAATTTTTTCCACACTAAAGCTTATTTGACAAAGACTAATTGAATCATTATAAACATCCACTGGTTTGTAATAGTAAACAAAATAAAAAATATGAACATAACCACATACTGTTGAACTGAAGATATAGATGTTGTATTTCTGATTTCTATATACATATTTGCCAAGTTGGATGTTTGTGAATCTCCTCAGTTTTTCCCTTGTGACTTGGGAATACAGACTACTATCCATGAATTTTTTTTTCTGCACACATACATTATGACATTATTTCACTCTTTGAAATATTGCTTAATGATGTGCAAAAATAATTATATGTAAAAAAATATTTTTCAAACGAGAGGACTAGCATGAAAGCTGAGTTTGATTTATATGGAGTTCTATAGTCTTTTTTGCAAACGAGATTTATTTAACCAATATCTTTTTAAAGTGAGTTCTAAACCATTACAAATATCCATAAGAGAAAGTAAAAATTGAACCCACAAAATGTTAAACCAAAGACCAGGGTTTGATTTACATTCATTAATTTTCTGCTCAAATTTGATTGACAGAAACAAGCATCATGTTGCATTCAATAAGAAATGAAGAAATAAACTCTCTCTTTAAAGTTGTCCATGCCTCAAAATACACTTCCGAAACTCTGCTTGCTTCAAAAACTGCAGTGTTTTTAACACACAGTTTCAGAAATTGTCATAAAATTTCAAAAAAAGGGAAGGATTATTCTTCCCCAAAAGTTATCAAGACCTATAGTTTAAAATGGATTCTGAACTACTACATCCATGAATGAGGTGGTAGCACTATTTATATGAATCAAATTAATCAAAGGTATGCAAAAAATCATGCCCAAGGTGGGAATTGAATCCATGAACCATTGAATCAAAGATTAGAGTGCCAACCATTTAAAAGCCAGTTCAGCATGTAAATATGGAGGGAAACACATGATAAAGTTCTGATTTCAATAATTGCGTAAGTAAAGGAGATTTTTAAGTATTCCCCATTCCATATTTAATTTGTTTTTAGGTAACTTATATGAGTATCAAAGTATGTTGTGCAAAACAATATTTTAAATAAAGCTAAATAAACATATTAATAAAAATAGTAAATATCGTTATTTTTCCAAGAAATATCGTTATCTTTCTGAAAATTAGGTACACATTTCTCAGTGGAAATTACGCTATGTGAAACTTGAGAATCTTAGCTTACTGATTGTCTATGTAAAAAAACTGATGTGCAAAATAAAACAAGAGTAAAGTAAACAAAAATTTCAATTTAATCTTCTTTGATCAAATATCTTTCTTTCATATTTCAATAAAATATGACAAATTGAGATATAATCAAAGAAACGAAGTGAAAGTGCATACTAACATTAAATCATTAATTTTCTTTGATAGTTATAATTTTTATTTTAATATATAGCAATGTTCAACTTAAATGTGAGTATAGCTTGTCATTAATTTAATTTGTCATTCTACACACAAGTTACATTCATTGTCCAACCAAAACTAACATCGAATACAGTAATTTTCTAATTATAAATCATTGTACTCAATATACTAAAATTTATAATTTTCTATTATACTGAATCTAGCAATGCTTTTGTAATTTGTATAGTTATTAAACATCATTATCAGAAATCAGTTATCCTCGGAATCTTTTATATAAATTAGGTATCAACAACTGTCTAAAAATAATATTTTTTTGGCAGTAGGACATCATTCATGTAGATTTAGAGCAAACATTTGTCAATATATATTTTTACTAAAAAAAGGACATTTTGTCCTTTCCCTAAATAAATGCAAAAATGTTCTTTAATAAATTGCATCAGAAGAGGTTAAAATCTTTTAAATAAAATGAGTTAAAAACAAATATATTCTCAAAATTTAATAGAAAATTGTTCGAAATTATCAAGGATGCAAATGCTACCTTAATAATTTAAAGATTTACTTTTATTTTCAAAGGCAGACACTTTATAATAAGCATTAAAAATAAAGTTATTATTGACAAAGAAATTACTGGCAATTTCAAATTTTAAGGTAAAATACTTCTAAAATAAGAATTTAGTAAAATTTTCACACCTAGTGTTTCAATTATGCATGCTTCTTTGGTGTAAGCTTCAACAGGAATGCAATTGTGGAAACAGTGAAGTGATATAACACCATGACCAGAACTCCAAATGTCTAAGATGTGATTGATTTTATCAGTTTTCTGAAAAAAAAAGAAGTATCCAATAAATCATTTTCTAAGATCTGAGAATTTAAAAATTTATAATTATTTTAATGATAAAGGTAATATAATAATTTCATAAATTAGTATTAGTACTTCCTTACATTTTTTACAGTAAAAACAAAATAACGATATATTTTTCCAATTAAAGATTTTTTTACTGGAATTGATTTGTTTGTCATAATATAAATGCTTTCTGCCTGTTCAGGCAAAATTATTACAGAGCTAAAAATCAAATAGATTCTAAACTATTGCAAAAATCCATTTGCAAAGAAAATTGGTTTAGCTGTCACACCAGTCTTTTTGTACACTATCCCAAATTTCAGCGAAAACCTTAATTTTTAGTGAATTCCAAAACATTACAATCATGTCTGAAGTAGGAATCAAACCCATTAAGTCTTAAACTGAATGTCAATATATTAACTCCTCAGATGCCATTTACTATTGAAATGGTGATCAAACCTATAAGTGGTTAAACTAAAATTTAAGACATTAACTGTTCAATTGGTTGTTTGCTCTTTCCAAACAGTATATTTAGATTTATTTTAGAATATGCATTAACTTTTCACTGTTCATTAAAACAAGATGTAAAAATATTTTTACATCTTCAAATTTACCAAAGAAACAACAGAATTTTCAGCTACTTATTTATTGTTGATTTAATGAAACTCAATAATTACAAACTGTTCAACTAATATTATAGAAATATAAACATATCTTCCAATACTTTTTTTTTATTCTACCTGAGATAATTAATATGATGATAGTAATTGACAGTGAAATTGGAGACTATACAGCGGAAAATATAAATTTTTAAAAAAACAATGATGACAGTTATAAATATATTTAAAGAGAAAACTTATTTTCGCTTTTCCTTCATGTAATGTCATTTTTTGTTGCTTTTCATTTTTAAAAAAATCTTTAAAAATATTTTCAATGGGAATTATCAATGTCTCCTTAAAGTAACTTTCTGAATTTTTTAAAGATTGCAATGAGAAAATCTTACAAAAAGAACAGTATTCAGAATTTCCATTTTGCCAGTTGTTGAGATTCTTTGTTTTGAAATTTATTCAGGTCTTTTTGTTTTGCCAACTGTTCAACTACTTTTTGTTTTGCAATTTATTCAGCTCCTTTCTGTTTTGAAACTTATCCATCTTCTGTGTTAAGTCAATTGTTGAGATGCTTTGCTCTTTATGATACCAAGAAATACATTGCAGAAAATACTTTCAGAAAAATTATTCAGATCTGCCGAAAAAGGTTGAATTAAAAAAAGATTGTAAGTGAATTACAACCTTATTACTTCTGGTCTTTCTGAACATAATCGTTTAAAAATTCAATTTTATTAGTAACATTATAATTGTTTATTTTGTAAAAACAAACTCCATTTAAATATTAAAAACATTTAGATAACTCAAAGTTTCAAATTTAATTTCATATTTAAAATTTTTATTTTGTTTATAATTTCAAGTAATGTAATATTTATAAATTGAAAGCTCGTGTTTATGAGTTAACTTACTCAAAAAATTATTTCAAAATTATCATTTCAAACTGCTAAATAATCTCTTTACAGAAAAGCTTTCAATTATTATATTTTAAAAAACAAACTTAAAATATAACTAAAGAAATGATGTTGATGTTTTGTAGTGTTTCTAATTTTAGGTTACATAAGTATAAAATAACATAGTACTGAATAAATATTTTTATTATGTGATGATAAATTTAAGATTGAGAAAAATAAACGATAAGCTTAATCTGTTCCTTAGTTTGATAGAACTTTCTTAGAATAACATTTTGCAACAGTATTAAAATAAACTGTATATATTCAAATCTACAATAAAATTATTTCAAACCATGTAAAAGTAAAGGTTACAAGCAATTTCAATAACGGTTATAAACAATTTCAATAACAAAAACATTGAATTTAAAGCAATCATGTAATAGAAATGTTAAAAGTAAAATAATTTACAAATTATTTAATATTAGAACATTTTTATATTCTCAAAATTGAAATCATATAAACTTTTAAAATATATAAATATTATAAAAAAAAGTGCAATAACATTAACAAAGCAGTTTTATTCAAATATGAATATTGTATTTGTTAACATCTAATAAGATTATAAACAAATGTAATATTATCAAAAAAGTGATTTGAAAGTAATTGTAGTGCAGAAATGTTATAAATGACACAATTTATGTATTAATAAATTTTTATGTTTATTATATTTCTTCTTCTTATAATAATTTAGATATTAAAAATAAAGCAACATACGATGAAATAAATTAAATTTTCTTACTTCATGAAGCCCTGTCACAGCTTTAGCTGCATCCAAGAGATGAAGGTAAGGTCGCCCTTTCGTACCTTTTCCCACATAAAATATTGCATTGATAAATATCTGAAATATTTCTTCAAATTGCATAGTTGAATATCTCATTGGAAGATTTTGAGTAACCCTTGGATCCAATAAGAAGTAATTAAAACAATTTTTACGAGTCCCCTCTCTCCAATCTGTTTCAATCATAGAGTTGTTGAATTCTTCAGTCATAGCATTCCCATACACATCAAGCTCTTCCACAGTTAATTTATTTTTTAAAAATAGACACAATTCAGAGCAATATTCTAAAAATAGAAATAATTTTAACATAATTAGTTAAAATTGTCTGCACTATGGCATAACATAGTAACATCAAATTTAATACACAAAGGCAAAAATATTTACATAATATATTTCTTGTGAAAAAATAAGGAATTATTAAAATTTTAAGCATTTGGATTAAAATTACAACTACATTAAAGTACAGTTATAAAACAGAAGAAAATGAAAACAATTTAAGTGAAATAATAATGATTTAAACATGAATTCAAAAGTGGCATTACTTATTTACTTTTGTAAAAATATTTATTTTAAAATAAGTTACAATAAGGTACAAAAACAAGTTAAAATGAAGTAACACAAACTGCTAATAAAATTAAATGGAATGTTAAAAAGCATTATGCAATTGCAAGTTGAATTTAAGTTTTAGTAACTTTTTAGTGTTACTGTCCCCAAAGTGGCAAGGAAATTAAAATCACTAAAATTAAATTACAATTCCTTTAAGCCAGTGGCTCCCTTATAAATCCTATTCTGTAATTTCAAAGTGGTTTGTGAATTTACACAGGTAACACAGGCAACATATGTCTGGAACCTAAATTTGTTTTAGGTTCTTGGTATGGTTACCCATGTTGTAAAAGCTGTGCTGATATACCAGCTATATAGAAAGGTAACTCAATTTAAAGTGCTAGGCACAGTACTGATGGATGAATGGTAGCAGAGTTATGGTGTTGTGAATAGGTCTCTCGAAGAGTCAAGCGAAACCTTGTTGTATGTTTGCCTTCCACCTGTACTGGGAAACTATACAGATGATGACCATAATACTCCTCCCAGCTCTCTGATCAACTTATGGATGACACTAACAAAAATAAAAAAGTATTTGTTGCAACTTCTGGAGATAATTAATCAGTGGATGGAATAGTTCCAAAAGAAAAGAATCCCAGCACAAAGAAGTTTGCTGTAGGAGGAAGTGGTGTTGCCATTAGGCAGCAGACAGAAGCCACAGCTGGGGAATTAGAAATTTTCACAAAAACTAGGTGCAATTTAAGGTGTCAGAAAAAGAAAAAGCAACAGGTTGGGACCACTCAGAAGGTCAGAGAGCCAAAAGAATTAGGTCAAAGCTTTCAACCCTTTCTCCTAGTAGCACTGCTTCAAAGAATCCCAGGGAGGATCACCTATCTGGGACTTTTGCCCAGGCTGTTGAAATAGCCACTGAGAAGGAGAGATTTCCATCTATCAAACTTACCAGGGATAATGTCAACTCCGTATAGACAGTGATCTTCACTGGGATAGATGAGGTCCTCTTGGAAAATCATCTGCCTAGTTTGTGGTTTCAATTTAGTATCTGGAATGCTGATCCTCTTATATGATGACCTTGAAACTACCAGCAAAAGTGGCCTTTAAAATGAATAATATTAATACCAAGAATCCTGCTGCTCTTCTGAAACAGCTTAATTGATTCAACATAGAGTTGGTCTTTGGAATGCTGTGCTCAGCAAAAATCTGTAGACACATTCCATTAGATGGTTCTTCAGGGATGATATTGAAGCCACAGAAGTCACTGGAAAGACAAAGCATAGTGCCCACACAGGTTTAGACTAGGAAATTTTTAAAATCTTATGGGACGCAAACCTTAAAGAGGCCAATACTGTTAAAAATATGGAAGTAGAGCTGGAAGATAAGGCAACTTTCTCTCAAGTAATTCCTCTCCTACTTCTAAAGAAAGTGAATTACACAGTATTAAAAAACTGGAATTAAAATACTAGTTCTGATATAATCCTGCAGCCGGGCTCTCATATATTTGAGAGCAAGTTAGAAAAGGTTTTGCAGGAAACTCAAATAAGTGGCTTTCCTATTTGTGGTCATACGAGGAGTAATGCTGCTTCTTAGTTTCTATGGATGCCACAATAGTAAGCAGCACAAATCAACTTTAATGATAATCAATCAGCTACAGCTATTCTTAGCAAGAAGATGACAAGGCAGGAGGTTGACATTGTAGTAATTCAGTAACTATGGACCCATAAAGATTCCATTTTGGTTCTTCATGTTCATGGTTCTAACATTTTTTTATAATAAATGTTGTTTGAGACCAAGAAATTGAGCTATTTTGCTGTTAGCAACAAATTAAATTCTAATTTGAGCTATTTAGCTAAATGGGGATAATTTTGCTGTAAAAGTATCTTGTTTATTGCAAACCAAAAATGAAATCATCTTTATGTTTTCATCTCTTCCTTTAGAAGAAGAATCTTTATGTCTTCATCTCTTCCTTAAAAGGCTCTCTGGGTATGCAGAAATGCATTTGGAAGAACTTGGGACTCAAGCCCCAAAGCTATTCATTGAATTTACTCCATGATAATCTGTCATCATTACTCAGGGGTCTCAAATCAAAAATGAATCTGACCACTGGGTGTATTAAAACAGCTCTCACTTCTGAACTTGAGCTTTTGCTTAATAAACACCCTCTTTACATTTGTATTGAAGCAAAAGCTATGTATTAAAAAGTTTAAAAATATAGATCAGTCAAAGGATCACTCCAGATTTTTGTCTCCAGAAAACCTTAATGCTGACATAATTAATCATCATTTTATAAGCATGCATACTGATAACATGATTGTTAAATATGCTTTCGACAAGCCTTATACAATCGAACTTTATTTATGTGAAAACTGGATTGATTTTGTCATTAACGAAAATTGTACCTATTGGTACACTGATGGTTCAAAAATGAGTTCCAACATTAGGCCTAGTATTTAAAGTGATTGTTTAAAATTGTCATTTCTTTGGAAAAATGTACAAATGTATTCCTAGCAGAAACCTTTGCCATTCTCACATGCAGCAGAATATGCTAGGACAGAGGTTATTGAAGCAAAAGTATAATTATTTGTTCTCATAGTTAAGCTGCATTAATGGTTTTACAGATGCTTACTTCATTTTCTATTCTTCTCTAGGAATGCTACCTTATTCTGTACAAATTGGATAACAACAATTCCCTAACTTTAATGTGGATGTCTGGGCACTTTAGTGTTCCTGGTAACATGTAGCTGATGAGCTGGCAAGGACTGGATCAACAACTGAATTTTTTATCTTGAACAAGTGTATTTAATTTCTTCAGGAAACAGTAGTTTTTGAATTGGTATAATGGCAGTGAAAGACAAGCAAAGCCATTAAAAAATACTTGCCTTAGTAAAAAACAAAAAGAGCTACTAACCCTCAGTAGAAGCTGTTTAAGGAGAGCAGAGGGACTTCTTACAGGACACTGGCCATTTTAAGAGATATCTCACCATAACGGGAGTATTAGATGATCCCATTTGAAGTGGTTGTCAATATATGGAGGAAATTTCATTACATATTCTGGGTGAACAAGAAGCTTTTTCAGCATAAAAATTTGAACACCTGGATCGGCATTTAATTAAATCTTGGATGCTAGAGGATATCACTTTTAAATGTCTGCTGAATTTGACTTCAATTACTGGTCACTTTAAATAAGGGAGTTCCTTTTAGAGTATGATGTAAAGGACCTATGATCTGATGTATCATACCCTAAAAAAAATCTCTAGCTAGGTTCTTTTGGAACCATCCTACTCTATTAGATGTAGGGCAGAATGGTTCCAAAAGCATCAGTTGCTGATGCAAAATCTTGCTGTTATTGACAATTTTTTAGTGCAATTTTGTAATTTTTGTATTAGATATGGTTAATACTGATCTTATCTAATACAAAAAGAATGTGAGAGTAAGAAAAAATAATTTGAGTTTTTTTTTTTTTAAATGATTGGCCAATTTTGTTTTTTATTTAGCAATCAATCATAAGTGATCCGAAGAAGTGAAAAGTACCCGAGTTTATTTAAGACCTGATCATAGTACTCTTTAACCTTCTCTTTAATTTTAAAATGTAAAACATTTTATTTTACTTTTAAATTGAGAGAAAATTACACATTGTTTGATGATAGTCTGAGGTTCAAATCCTTCTTACCTAAATAATAAAATGCAATACATAAATATAAAATTATTTTACAATATACAAATGTTATGATGAAACAAACAAATAAAGTTTGTATATATCAGGGATGGCCAAGACGTCGATGGCAAAGACATTTTAGATAGACCGCGCGACCATTCCGATAGTGATCTCGGATATTAATAATTTAATTTATGACTTACGGAATAGAATTAATAAATTATTTAAAACAAAAATTTACTACAATTCTTGCTTTAAAACCTAAAACAAACTGTGCAAAGTAAGGCACTGAATTTTTCATTTTACAGAGGAATTAAATCAAAACAATTTGACAAAGTGGGATGCATAGATTATATCCAGTAGCCGGCCCATGATAGCGACGGTCCGAGTCATCTAGTTTACCCTTCTCTTCTGGCTGTTTAGTTCACTTCTAAGTTAATCATCTTACGTGGCAGGTCGCTCGCTTCCTACCGCACTGATACGAATTTGTTTCAAAACTGTTGAATATTCGAACTGTTGTTCAAAACTGTTAAATTTGTTTTTCAACAACCCGTCCAAAATGACTCAGCCAGGCACCAGTGCTAAGAGAAGTAAAATATCACAATGAGTGGGAAGATGATTTCTTTTTTGTTATGAAGAAGGAGAAATTTGTTTGTCTCATATGTAACTCAAGTGTGGCATTACCAAAAAAAGCAAACATCGAAAGACATTTTAAAACCATGCACTTAAAATACGCTACAGACTTTCCAATCAGCAGTGAACTTCGAAAAGTTAAAGTGCATGAATTAAAGTCAAATTTACATTTACAGCAATTGGTATTTACGAAACCAGGCACCAAAGCTAAAGCAGTAACATTGGCGTCGTTTAAAATTACAGAAGTTTAGATAATGCGAAAAAAACCATTTGAAGATAGAGAATTGATAATATAAGCTTTCATTAAAGCGGGAGAAGTGCTTTTTCACGATTTTAAAAACAAATCTGAAATAATATCGTCAATAAATAATATTTCTTTGTCACGTAACACTGTGATGCGACGGACTGAAGCTATGAATAATAATTTGGAAAATTTATTAAATGACGATTTAAAAGCTTGTAAGTTCCTATCATTTCAATTTGATGAATCCACAGATATTAGTGACATTGCACAGTTATGCCTTTTTGTGAGAATGGTTTTGGTAGATATGACTTCAAAAGAAGAATTAATAACCATAATTCCATTGAAAGGACAAACAATTGGACAAGATATCTAGAATTCATTTAAAAACTTCATTGATAAGACAGAATTCGCAATATATAAATTGGTCTCTATTACAACAGATGGAGCTCCAGCAATGGTCGGGAATCAAACTGCTTTTATTGCCTTATGCAATAATGATGAGGAAATTCCCAGTTTTACCAGCTATCATTGCATTATCCACCAACAGGTATTGTGTTCATAAACACTAAAGTCTAATGATATAATGCAAATTGCTTTTAAAATCGTCAATTCATTTTGTTCAAGAAGTCTTCAGAGACGAAAATATTTTGTGCTTTTGGAAGAAACTGAATCAGAGTACGGAGATCTCTTATTGCACACAGACGTGAGGTGGCTAAGCCGAGGTGCTTTTTTAAAAAGATTTCGTATTCTGTTACCAGAAATAAGAAATTTTCTACAAATAAAAGGAGAGCACGTTACTGAATTGGAAGATGGGAAATGGCTCATGAAAGTAGCTTTTCTCTGCGATATCACTGCAAAACTTAACGACTTAAACCTAAATCTACAAGGAAAGAATAAATGTTTAACAGACATGATGAGTGCGATTAAAACTTTCAAAGAAATGATAGAAAGGTATACGTCTCAATTAAGAAAATATGAATTGAAAAACTTCAAAAACATGGAGGAAGAGTGCTTCCATAATCCAAACCGAGACTTCGAAGATTTTACTGAACATTTAGATGTTTTGTTTGAAGAATTTGAAAAATGATTCACTGACTTATTTAGGCTGGAAGAACTACTCAATTTTATGATATTGCCATTTAATGAAAATGTCAACATTGATGGAATATCTGAAAAAATAGGACATTTAATAGATACCACTTCAGTCGCGGTCGAGGAAGAAATTATTAAATTAAGATGCGATATATTTCTTAAATCCAGAGCATCTAGCGATACTGATTTTTGGAAATTAATTTCTGAGGAAACATTTCGAAATATTTTCAAATTGATTTTGTATTTGAAATCATACTTTGGATCGACGTATCTTTGCGAATCTGCTTTTTCAACCATGAAAGCCATAAAAACTAAACATCGGTCACGTTTAACAGATGAACATATAATTTCGTGTTTACGCATTGCAATAAGCTTGTATCAGCCACAATATGATAAACTTGTCGCAGATATACAGTGTCAAATTTCATCTAAACAAAGTGAAATGGATGGTCAATTTTTATGTATATGAATACTTTGATTATTTTTATCAGTTATTTATTTTGTAAATACTAAATTTTTTTTTATTTTTTTTAGAAAAATTAGATAATATACCATTTTTTTCTGTTACCGAAAATAAATATATAAACATATATGTTATTTCTGCCATTGGTAGACCACCTTCGATTTTTTAAATGTGGAGTAGACCACGGATCTCAAAAGTTTGGCTATCCCTGGTATATATTATAAAATAGTTATCCAGTATTTATTTTTTAAAAAAAAATTTAAGAGTGAATTATGATAAATTTACAAAAATTTTTGTTGAAATCTTATTCAATTTTACTAACAATCATATTTTATGGAAAATTAAAATCTCATACTACTTCATTTTCCATTAGTTATATGTATTATATAAAAACTTTATTTTACATTAATTAAAACTATAAATTTATAATCAATGCACTTACTTTGCTCTGGTAAGACACAAAAAACTTGGCATCCACTTTTCAAGCGTGCCAATCGTTCTTCATAAATTTTGCGTGTAAATTTATTAACAGGACCTGGATTGTCACCAAGATTTTTTAATTCTTGAAAAATTCTAGAATCACTAAAACTAGAGAATTCTTTGTGTAATTCTTCACCTTGAAAAGAGCCAGAAAGACAATCAGATGAAAAAGTGGTGTTATCAGATACATAAGACTTCCAATCATTATAAACAGATAATTTGGCACTAGAGTTTGAATCCCTAGGTACAGACAAGTTACTTTGTTCAATGAGAATAATACCATTAACTTCATCAGATACCACAGTTTCAAAGTTAATATTGTTATTTTGCTCAGAGCAAGAACTTGATTCTATTCTTTCTTCTTTGTTATAAATCATATCATTATTAAGTATGCTTCTATGTGAAGTATTCGTTCTCAATGGAATATTTATTGTTTTGCAAATATCTTGTTCTTCAGATTCTGAAAATTGTTCCTTTATTTTATTCTTTTTCCGAATTTTATTAACATTGATAATGAAAGAAATAGTTTCTTCATCACTTGAAGAAAAAACTAAGGGGAAATTTTCACTGGCAGTATGAAAAGAATCACTAGAAGTACATTTTTCATAACCTATTGTTTCACAAAGTAGCGGCAGTTTTTCTTTAGTGATTAAAGAATTTTGATTAGTTCGATTAAAGAAATTTAATTTGTCATTGGCAACATACAAATTCAACAGTTGATAAGCTTCATATGAATGATTGTCAGCAGCTAGGTCAAAGGAGTTCTTATTTTCATTATCAAGAAGCCACGGGTTACCACCATAATGAAGAAGTTTCTCCAACTCAAAGCAGTTGTTCCACATTGCAGCAATATGCACTGGTGTCAGATCATCATATGACCTAAAATATGTAATGTTTATATAATAAGTTTGAAAAGCTTATTAGTAATATTAGATACAACAAATGCAAATTTTTTCCATTTTTGCAATAACATAATCATATTTGAAGCATACAATAGCTAATAATATTCATATCGTAACAAATTTGCACACAATATGACAATCAGTAGGTGTCATATTTAGGATCAAGGGGTGGAAAATTTTTTATTGATAATAGAAATTTTCAGGGCCAGAAATTTGAAGATATGCTGATTTTTATTACATGGGTCAAAACTTTAGAGATTACCATATTGATAGAATAAATGAAAATAACAGGAAAAGTTGCAGAAATTTAAATTTGAATAGAGATCAACGGCAGGTGACGCATCAGTCTTTTCTATTCATCAACGTTAAAACTGCTTTTAGATAGTGCAATGCATACACAACCATATTCAGTTGGAGAATTTTTGAAGTCCTTTAGTAAAAATTTTGAAAAAACAAAAGCACAATGCAAAAAAATTACCATAAGGACAAAAATTTAGAAATATTGTGTGTAAACAATATATTCTCTGATCTACCTTTAACTTGCAAGTTACTTCATTTTCAGTAACTTGCGAGTTTGCTAATAAATGAACTAAATAATAAAAATATATCTGGTATTCATGCTTACCAAAATGATTTAGTAGGTGCTGATGATTTTGATGAAATGGTAACTATGGTAAATGCTTTGCGTGAGATTTTTCAAAAATTCCTTCAACTATTTAGAATTTCATATAAGACAATTAAGTCAATTTCTTCAAATTGCAATCTATGACAGTTAGACAAATAGAAACAGTTTTAAGGTTTATGTAGATTTTATAGAAGCCTAATTCTTAATTTTATTACTTGCACAGATGTATTGACAAAGTTAACTGGAAAGAATGTCAGATTTCACTAGGGTTCTGAACATCAAGAGACATTCAGATATTTTCAAAAAATATTTTTCCCAGAGCCTTTTGTTATTTTGCCCCAATGTGATGAACAGTTCTTTTTAAATAATGATGACAGAAGCTCTGCCATTTCTGCCATCTTGCTTCAGGAACATGAAGATTTATTTTGTATCTGGTATCATACTTCAGCAAATTTTTTACCTACTTTGAAAGGAGTTATCCAGCAAATACAGTTGGAGCTCTATGCAATATACAATGGAATTACTTGTTTCAAAAATTACTTATACAATAAAAAATTTGTATTACTAACTGATAGTAAACCCCTTCATTATATGAAGTCTTCCTCACCTGCTGACAAGATGGCTATTGGAAATAAGCGAATATACATTTGAGTTCAAGCATATTCCTGGAAAGTTCAACATTTTGGCCTAAACTTCCTAGAAAGCCTTGATTCAGGTTTTCAGGAACCAGCCATGAATGTAAAGGCACAAAATGAAATTATATTGCCTTTTACTGAGATAAATGAAGATTCATTCCATATAGTTAATGCTTTTAGTTAAATTTAACCCTCACATGGAAATTTCAAATGAAACTTTCTTCTCAGAGCAAGATAAGGGTCTGAACATACAAAAAATAATTTTGCTAAGCAAAAGCCCCTTTATAGTTAATTCTTCTAAACAACCTCTTTAGTTTATTCTTCACAGGATTTTTTTTTATCTAACCTTTTGTATTATTAATGCATATAAATAATAAATATGATAAAAGTAATTGTATTGCAATACCAACTACGTCAAACCAAAAGTTTTAAATATTGCCTATACTGGAAATGGAAAAACCTATGAAATTCTTTCAAAGAGCTATTTTTGGAAAGGTATGTATGCTGATACATGTAATTTTGTTCTCTTTTATGATTGCTGCATTAGAAATAAACACTATACTCCTAAACCTGTCTCTCTAA
>JAPDSC010108605.1:211089-221906 GCA_026290005.1 Latrodectus geometricus
CCCTCAGGTTAAAATATTTTTTAACAGAATATGTCATAGTAACATACCAGTAAGATAAAAAAAAAATTTGTAAATCCTACGAGCCAGTATGGGTTTGGCACAATTTCAAATTTTTGCACCAATCACAGCACAATTATCTCACCAACCTAAATTACATCATTTCAACAATAACTGGTTTCTAAAATTCTGATTGTACTGTGCCTTAAACTTTGAATATTACAATCTTAAGCAATTTTCATTTTTAAATATCAAAATTTGGAATATTTCACTACATTTATTTACAACAAATATATTACAAAATTTAATTTTACATATTTTATAAGCAAATAAAAATATTTTTTGAAGATTATAAAACAAATATAAAATTATAAATCAATACTACTATTGGTACACAGTCATAAAATATACATAATAATTTTTTTAATTCTTTGCTTTTGATTAATGAACAGAACACTTTAAAAATACATATATAGTAATATCAAGCACATTCACTTGAAACAACAACACTATAAATCTAAACCATTTTAGAAGTACATTGATAAATAAAAAACATTTTTTTGAATAAATGTTTCTAATTAAATGGTCAGTGATACTTACCTTAAAAAAAGCATTTGTTGCAATGCAATCTAGAACTGAAGAACAATAGAGTAATAAAACTAAATCAAGAACATAAATAACATACACTTTTATGAAAGTTCAGGTTTCTAATTAACTGAACATTATTTTTAGTTTAAATTAATTGAGCAATGCAATTCAATAAGAAATATATACCTTATTTATTTCTACACTATACTTAATAAAGTATATAATATAGCAGACTAAAATAAGACTTAAATTAGAATTAAAATATTCTTAATATAGAATAATAAAAAGGTATCTTAATTAAATATATATTAAAATAATTAAGAATTAAAATAAGTCAATTTATTTCTCCAGAAAATCAATAAAATGTTTTCTTGCTTTAAAACTCTCTTTTTTTGTAGAATTTAGAAATTGTAGATAATCAAAAGTTTACTGCGATATTTCAACACATTACAATAAATATTTTAAATACTTAGACTATAAGAAAAATTCATGGAAGAAACAATATTAAAAAGGTTTAAAGGTGCTAAAAATTGGCATATCTAGGGAAAAAAGGTGATAAAAAGTTTTCAAAAACTATTCAAACCTGAGCATGAAATTTTAGGATCTTTAATTTCCTTATCAAAAACTACAGCCCATTAGGGGGGAAAAAACCCCTATCAAATTGAGTCTGAAAAAAATATTATAACATTTAAAACACATTTGTTGTGTTGTTGTTGTTACTTATGACACTTGGCAAAAATAAGCTCGCCCTGATGTCTTGGCAAAGTGTAAAACTCAAGTGACAAAGAAATGTGTAAAATTCGCATGACTTTGAGTAAAATTTTACACCTTTCCATGAGAATACATGCCTAAAGCAGCAACTAGTTGTCCTGAAGTACATGGCTACCTATAACTGGGTCGCAAGAGGGTGGAATACATTAAATGTGCAGTAGTTGAAATATCCTCCAAGTGAGATAATACTTTTGCAGGAGAGCAAGTCAAGTATTTGGGGCTCTTCTGCTTGTTCCCTGCTTTTAAATTACGAAGATTCCCATAGGGCTGCTTCGATCTAACTCAGGACTAAGCACAGCGATGTATGCTGGTGCAATAAAAACTACTGGGTCACGCATGAGTTATTATAGTATTTGGCTGATGCCAATAATATCAACTTTCTAATGTATAGCTTATGTAAAAGTGAAATTCACCAAGTAGGCCAGTCTAGAACTGCTTTTCTGTTGTAGCTATTACTAATGATGCTTGATGAAGCCTAGCCCACCCATCAGGGACTGGGAGATTGCGCGTCTTCCATTTTTGAACAGAGCACCCCCATACTAAGGTGGAAGTATAACTTTGGCTCATGTAGCAACACCATCTGGGCCCTTCCAATTTAGAGATTGAAGGCAGAGAAGACCCATGGCCTGGCTCCGAACACCTTCAGAGGTATTAATTTGGAATAGGAACATGAAGGTTAACATTGCAGCCACGACATATTTTATACGCCCCAGTCGCTATTAGTGAACATGACGGATCTTTAGCTATGCCAGAATTCAAATTCATTACTTTCGGTAACGATAATAACACCCTAACCAACCAGGCCACAGCAGCCCCTAAAACGCATTTAGAAAAGCTAACATACAAAAGCCAGGAAATATAAAAGGAAAAATAGATGAATTACTTCTAATTTAAAAATAGATCAATCTGTCTAAATACTACTTATGTCAACATTAATGCATTTTTGCATGACACTCATTTGAATTTAAATTTTGGTATAGCTTTCTAAGTTTAAAAATACTAATATTTTGCAGTTTTACTTTATATTATTTAATAGCATTAATTTACTTATTTGGACATTTATGGCTCTTTTAAAAAAATATATACAAATGTGTAAACTGGACATTTTTTTCTGCTGCCGAAAAAAATTACAAAAGGAATATGACAATTGCCATATATACATATGGGTAAATACACATATATATGTATCTATAGTTATTATTCTATTAATGATAACACATATATACTTAGAAGGAGAAAGACATTTTTAATTATATTTTTTTTTATAAAACATTTTTGTATTTTAATATTTAGTTCTGGTAGATTTTTTTATAGTAAGCTAGAGACAGTTAACTTATTCTGTTGTTCAATTTACTTACATAAAATATATAGAAATAAATAATAAAATCATAAATGAAAAATATGTACATTTTGAAAGATTAACAAATTTATGTGTAAATTAAATAAATGATTCATCTAATTGTTTCAAATCTAATGTCGAAAATAAATATGTCAATTGAACGAAAAAATTTAAGTACACAAAATTATGAGTGGAAAAGAAAACAATTACCATAGATTACACTTGCAAACAGCTTCCAACAAGTCCGTCATTTTTGTAACAAAATATATATAATTAAGAAAAGAAATATGCAGAGCATAAAATTAAAATTAAATTCCTTTACAAATTTAACATCACATTTACGTCAAATAATTCCGCGTCTGATTAGATTTTAATAAAAGCAATCATAACAATATCGCATAATTTATAATAATTTTAATAGTGAAACAAAAATCTTTTCACGGTCTATATTACTGTAACAAAGTTTCACGATTGAAACATGTATGACAGTTAAAAACAAACATAAAAGAATCTTAGGAACAAAAAATCGATAAACTATATTTGAAATAGTTAATTTTGAAACAATAATCCTTAAATTTATAATATTAGATATTATAAATGATTTTTATTCCCGCGTTTAATTTTGTATGTATTTTTATTTTTAGTTTCTCATACAATATCATTAAAATATCGATATTTGCTTGGTTTGATATATTTTTCGCTGTCTTTTCGGAAGACTAAACACTGTCAACTGATACATAATTTTGAACAACGAACAACTGACGGAGCTGTGTACCAAATCGGCACTCCAGTTACCACACCAGTAGTAGGGCGTTGAACATTGAGAACTTTTAAGATATCAAAGAATGGACTAGGTAATAGTTTCATTATTGATGATTTTAATTTTATGTCTGCATTTGCATACATACAGTCTGGTGACGTGATTTTTGCAACATCCAAAAAAGATAATTTTGTTACAGATCTCAAGTAATTTTGCGACAGATCTCAGACAACTCTACCAATGATAAGAAGGAAACGCAGTGACATGGTGAAAAGGGGGGGGGGCAAGGAGATTTTTTTATCATACCCCTGGAGCCGCTTGGAGAGGGGTGATAAATATTAGGTAAAACAAACAAAATTTTAGAGAAGATTGCAATTTTTTTTATGGAAATTTAAATTTTATCCGGGAAAATATATTTTAAATTTAATAATTTTTGTGTCATTTTGAGAAATAAGTCACAAATAAGAAGAGGGGGAAAACTGATGAAGAAAGAGGAAGCAGGCTGAGGCACAATTGGCAGAACTTGCTTATTAACGAAATTTTTTTTTTTTTTTTTTTTTTGTTCTATTATATTTATAAATATAAAGTTTAGTTTCTTTCACAAATGTATTTTTGATTAAAAAAATTCAAATATTGTGATTTTTGATTACGTGATTTTCTTAAACGTTCAATATTTTTCTCAAGGTTTATTGTGTTATGTCATTATTTTCTGCGACAGATCTTGTGCATGAGCAAATAACGAAAATATTTTTTAAAAAATTCCTAAAATTTTTCAAATATTATACTGGTCAGTTACATTTTTATGAGTTTGAAATGTTTTTCATTGTAGTTTAAAGTTATTTACCAAATTATTTATATTGTTGTTTATATATCTTGATGTATAGATCAATAATTCAAAGATATTAAAAAAAGTAAGCTCATGTGATATTATTAGTTTAATTTAATGAATGCTACAAGATTTTATCTTCCTTATGAATCCTACTTTTTTACAGGATGTCCCCTTATAATTACGTAATTAGGAATAATTACAGTACTGATTAAGCAAATAAATCTAATCTATTCAAAATAAATAATTTGAAGTTAATATTGTTTCAGCTGATAAATTTGTCATTAGGAACTCTCTGAATGTGATTATTTACTATTTAGAAATTTAATGTAAAATTTTTTTATAGAAATTATAATATACTGAAATATTATTTGACATGATATTAATTTTCTTACAAGAGATTCAGTTAGCTTAAAAAGCAATATTTTACATTTTCTTTCATAAATAAAATCTTATTTTAATTAAAATAATATATAAATATCATTCCCAAAATAGAAAATTTCATAAAACTGAAACATCATTATTAAAAACTTGTCAGAATATTATTAAAATACATAATTTTCTTTAGAAGTCTTAAAATTTGCATTCTTAATAATCACTATGAAACGTCTTTTACCAAAAAAAATTTCCTTTTGAATAGAAAGAATGAATGTGTGTAAAAATGTAAAATATTTAATTTGTACTTTTCCTTAATAAATTACTTATTTTTCTTATTTAAATTTTCTTATTTAATACTGATTTTTAGCCATAGTAAATATTTATTAAAATGCCTGTATAGTTTTGAAATTTAAAATCAAATTGCTTATTACTTAAAATTATTTATTCAAAATTAAGTTTAATGCTTAAATGCTTTCGGAAATAATTTTTATTTGACTTGTAATTTTGCCTTTATATTAGCAATTTATGTTGAAAAAAAAATTTTTTTTTTGAAAGTTAAAATATTAATGTCTTAAAAGTTTTTTTTTTCTCTTTTCTTTTTTATAAATTTGAATACTGATAAAATGCTTTTTGATAGTTATTTTTATCTAATTACTTCATGTAATATAATAAAAGCTTTTAGTAACTTGAAAGAAATCCTTCTAGAGAAGTATAATGAGAAGCAGACATAATCATTATTATGCATTGTAAAGACATAAAAATTACAAATATCTTTGAATGTTATGAATTCATCGACTAAAACGACATACAACAACGACGCCTTTGCATAAATGTTCGTTTCTTGCTCAAAGGTAATCTTTCGCACACTAATTGAACTCGAAGATAAGTTTTAATGAGAAACTCGAACCATTACCACAGCCAAGACTGAGAAAGGATTCGAGTTAACCATTCGGCCGCCAGCTCGGCTATTAATGTGTACGACAATGCCTAAATAATTCAGAATAAAAATATCTTCTAACTTTAATAAAGAAATATTTTTCAAAATCTTAAGAAATAATCTTATTTTTAAGTAAACTTTTCATTGGTAAAATAGTCGACTGAGAGAATATTTCAAAGAAAAATCTTGAGATATGAACATTACAAATTCTTTTTTTTATTTTAATACTAGCAATTTCTGGTTTGGTTTTTAAGTCACTTAACTGTCATTTTTTACACATGTGGTCTACCAGGACCGAGATCAACAGTTCAATCTATAATTCCTGGTAATAATCTGAATCAATAAAAAACTTAGAAAATAATAATAAAATTTTGAAAAAATTAAGGATACTATAAGTCTTCTGAAAATATTTCTGATTTTATTAAAATATATATAAGTATATAACTTTGTTTCAAAGAAATTAAAAATAATAAGATATATTGATGCTATTTATGTTAATATCCTATGGTGAAATTTGTCGTAGTGCAAATGACACAAAAGAAGCCGGCCGGAGAGGAAACACAAGTTTTATTGTGCAGTGAATACAATAACAATTCCTCTCGTCAGTAGTGTATGAAATATGAAAGAAAGGAAATGCATAAAAATTGTAATAAGAAATAAAACTACACATTTCAAAGGGGCACCTGAAAGCTGCAGGAAAAGTTTATACCAGTTTTATATTCCAGGGTCCTTTTTCCCTTGGGATGGATGGGGGGTCCATGTAATATAAAAATGTTATCTTTTGTATTTGTGTGTGGCCAACCATAAGTTTGGAGGTAAGATTTTTGACCATTCCCTGGAAGTTACGTATTCATTTTATGATAAAAAAAAATAATAATCAATAGAAGAAGTGGGAGGAAAGATAGAACAAGCCTTCGATGATAGAGATAGAACAAGCCTTTGATGATAGAGATAGAACAAGTCTCCATTCATAGAGATAGAGCAAGTCTCTGATCATAGAGAAAGAACAAGCCTCCGATCAGAGAGATGGAACAGACCTACTACAGACAGAAGGAGTTCACGAGGAATAGAGGAGCAATGAGATAATGAACGGAAATCCTAAAGAAAGCTGAGCGACTGAAGTGACCTACCAGGAGTGATACAAGAGAGTACTAGCGAAGCGACAGAGTTCTAGAAAACCTTATCAGCGGTTCTTCTTATATAAAAGGGGGTGAGTCTTTTTATTCTCTTCCTCATGATACGGGCCACATTATTTCATAAATATGTTTTGAAAAATTTGTATATTAATATAATAATTAATCAAGAATATTCAATGTAAATATTTAAATTTTAATAATACAATAAAATTTTGTTATTATTTAACTTTATCTTTCTGATTTGTTCTCAACAAGTCTCCACTATTCTCTACGATTCTCTAAGTTGGCTAAGTAGAAAATACGAGCAAAGGAAAGAAAGGATACAAGTAGTTAAGGACTTATATGTGATGAAGGACATTCGTGGAATGTATTCAAAACTAACATCTATAGCAGGGGTGGCCAAGACGTCGACCGCGGACGACTGGTAGACAGCGGAGATATTTTAGATAGTCCATGCGACCATTCCGTTAATGACCTCGGATATTAACAATTTAATTTATGTCTAATGACATAGAATCAATGAATTATTTAAAATAAAAATTTACTACAGTCTAAGCTTTAAAACCCAAAATAAACTGTGCAAAGATTTACGATTTAAAGATTTATGGTTTACGATTTAAAACCTAAAACGGACATGATGAGCGCGATTAAAGCATTAAAAAAACTATAGAAAGGTATGCATCTCAATTAAGAAAACATGACTTGAGGAACTTCAAAAACATGGAGGAAGAGTGCATCCATAATCCAAACCGAGACTTCGAAGATTTCGCTTAATACATACTTGTTTTGTTTGAAGAATTTGAAAGAAGATTCGCTGACTTAATTAGGTTGAAAGAAATAGTCAATTTTATGATATTTCCATTTAATGAAAATGTCAACATTGACGGAGTATCTGAAAAATGGGTCATTTAATAGATATCACATCAGTCACTGTCGAGGAAGAAATTATTAAATTAAGATGCGATATATTTCTTAAATCCCGAGCATAATTAGCGATACTGATTTTTGGAAATTAATTTCTGAGGAAACGTTTCTAAATATTTACAAATTGATTTTGTAATTGAAATCATACTTTGGATCGAGGTATCTTTTCGAATTTGCTTTTTCAACCATGAACAAAAAACAAACATTGGTCGCATTTAGCAAATAAACATTTAATTTCTTGTTTATGTATTGCAATAAGTTCGTACCAGCCACAATATGACAAACTTGTCGCAGATATGCAGTGCCAAATTTCAACTAAACGAAGTGAATAGGATGGTCAGTTTTCGATATATGAATACTTTGATTATTTTCGTTCGTAAATTTTTATTTTGTAAATATTAATATTATGTTTTTTTCTAGAAAAATTACATAATTTACCATTTTTTCTTGTTACCAAAATAAATATGTACGTTAATTTAGCTCTGCCATTGGTAGACCACCTTCCATTATTTAAATGTGGAGTAGACCCTGGATCCCAAAAGTTTGGCCACTCCTGATCTATAGGAAGAGGGTACCAGCCACGAACGACTTTTCGTAGTGGTAAAAATAAAAATCTTGTTGGAAAATACAATGAATTTCTTGAAAGATGGGCAGAGTATTTTGAAAATCTATTAAATATAAATGAATTGATTGTGTGAACAAATAGAAGATGGTCTGGAAATCCAGGAGAAGATATGTGACCTATAAAGTTGAAGAAGGTTGAAATTTCAATCAGGAAGTTGCGTAATGGGAAAGCTATTGGAGAAGACATGATTTGCCCAGTATTATTAAGGTATGGTAGTAACAATTTGTGCAAATTTTCCTTCTATTTGCTGAAAGAAATTTGGAAAAATGAGGTAAAGCCAGAAGAATGGAACCCAGTACAATAATTAGTCCGATTTTAAAGAAAGAAAGTATTTTTTAATGCTGTAATTATCCAGGAATTTCTCTACTTAAATTAACTTATAAAATCTTGACGAAAATTCTCTCTAAATAATAAATTTAAACCACTGATCGATAGAGAATTTAGAGACTGCTAGTGTGAATTGAAATGTGATCGAACTGAAAGAAACTGGAAATTATAATAAAATATGTAATACCGAAATCACATTACTTTAGTTGGACAAAATTGGATCGTAACTGAAAAAATAATTCAATTAGGTGTAAGATCACTGTTCTTTTGAAAGAAAATATACGAGTATTTAACGAGATAATTTATATTTTATTTTTCTCATTAAACTATCACACATTTTGAACATTAATAAAAAATCGAATCGAATTTTGTTTCATAATAAAAGTTTCTAGAGAAATATCACAGACAAGTCACTAGTAGATAACGTTACCATGTTAATCTGTATCTAGTGTGTTTAGTCTCCCCACACACACACATCACATCGTGAAGGATTATGCGCTCCTGGGATAGGGTTTTTGGTTTGGTGGGGTTGCAGCTCAATGATCATTTTAAGCACATGCAATCTCTCAGTAGACCAGGATCAACAGTTTAAAGTGGATTCTGAACCACAACAAACATCCAAACCAGAGGTGAGATTTGAATCCTCGAACTTTTGAATCAAAGGTGAACGTGCTAACAATTCGGCTACCAGCTCGGAAGGTCCATTACCAAGAGAAAATCTTTAAGAAAGGCAACTTACGTAATGGACACTATAACACGTTACTTATGCTACCTTTTAGGCTGTTCACTATGCAATGTATTGAAAAATGTCATTTATGGCGGTTGTAATACTAATTTTCAGGTCAGAAATGGCGGACATTTTCTTTTTATAAATGTCATAGCATTTATGTAGACCAGCGACATGTACAATGAATTTTAATGAAATTTTTAGAGCAGATTTTTAATATATATTTGGTATTTGAATGTTGCTCCCTTCGGAAATGTTATTGCGATGTCTCTATAAGAAGTAAAAATGCTTATCATAGAGGTCATGCGGAATGATGAATTAAGTATCAGCAAACTGCTATCATTAACAGTTGATCAGACATAATACTTTCAAGACTGAGTAAAGAAATAAGATCCTTAAAGGATAAGAAGTGTAATTCGCGATGGCGCTCACAGAAGCATGGACTAAGAGCTCGGTGATGAGGCATTTGGATACCCTTCACGCCATATCATGAACAGAAACATCTTCAACAGTGCGATAAAAGACGGAAACCGCAATGGCATTTTTCAGGCAACTCCCGATTCTATTTACAGTACTATTACTCCGTTTTCGTTATAATCGGAGGAAACGCACATCATTATCGTCTTTTCGACGTTTATTATACTCAATCCTCACCAATGCATACTCGCAGCGAAGGCAATGGATGCCAATAGGTATACATTTTGGTCATTACTTGCTCGCTCTTACATATTTATGAACATTACCAGTTACATTTTTGATGTATTAAAGACGTTTACTTCATTCGAGCCCCTGAAACACTATGTATCAGCAGGATAATGTATGAACAGAGGCTACCAGTTCTGTGCGAACTTTTCTTGATACAAAAATTTTTTAGTTGCTGTCTTGGTCAAGACGTTTCTCAGGTCTCTCATCAATAAAAACGCCTGGAATCGATGACTAATGAGAGAATTAATTGTCACGATACTACATTGTAATAGATTAATTTAGTATTTTATTGCAGTCGCATGAGCAACTGTACCTCTGTACATATTATCCAATCTCTTTTTGACTCAATGTACAAGCATGAAAATGCTATTGCTTCCACCAGAAGTGATTTTGGATACTGATTTTTAAAAGGTTTATATGTATATTACTTAATTTGTTTATATATATGAAATAAAGTTAGGAATACTTCATGTAATACAACTTTAAGAGAAAGAATAATAAACACACAAATTAAGTAAAAGCTCAGAGCAAAAGCATCTAAAAATAGAATTACCAAATATATTTACTCGAAATTTTTTTCAGACATTAAAAAAGAGGAGAACATAAAATGTTCTCATGTAATTAAAATTTAATTTAATAAACAGAACAAAAGTAAAAATATTATAAACTATTAATACAATAAGCTTTATCAAGGGGTGTGAACAATATTGGCACAAAATATGGTTTTTTTGCAGTGACTAGTGATAATGTGAAAATAAAGCCATTACGCTTCAAAAT